>JAEANM010020434.1:0-12106 GCA_017656035.1 Myanophis thanlyinensis
CAACATAACCAACAATCAGTTCCATATAATAAAATGGATAGAAGCATACCCTTTATATGTAGCCATTTTTGTTTCATTTAACAAAGATTTATTCTTTGCAACTATTCATACCCAATTCTCTTCTTTCATAATTTCTGCATGTTAACAATTCTCCATCTATTTTTCTCATCTTCAGTAAACATTTTACAAAGAAACACTAATTCATCCTCTTGCCCCAATTTTTCATTATTTGTTTGTAGCTTGTAATTACTGGTATTCATTTTATGAAACACAGATACTTTAATCTTTGATACTTTAATATTCAGAGCTATGTCCCTCATTGTATCCATGTTCCTCCTTGGCCCTTATTGCATCTTTTTATCATGTGCTGCAATTTGTTTGTATCTTAAGCCAATTACACAGCATTATTAATTTTCAATAAATTGCATGCATTCATTTTACTAATCAACATGCCTCTGACATCACTAAAACAATTCCATATATGTTTATCTATGAATGCATTAGGCAATAATGTGGATGTCACATATCCTTGTCTTTATGCTCTATGTGCATCAATTCAATAATAATCTATTTATTCTCGCAAAACTTGTTTCCAACATTCACCATTCTTAACTGCAATCAGCATTCAAGCTTAAATTCTACATTTGTGTAAAGCATTCATAATTGAAGCCTATTCATTTCATTTCATGCTTTCTTTAAATCTGGTCACTGTATCAGATTACACTTCCCAAATTTCTATTGTTTTCATTTCCCTTACATTTCCAAGTAGACTTTGCCAGGCAAGAAAAGCAAAATAATCCTCTCATAGTTTTTAAATTCATTCAAAGATAACAATGCCATACTTTCCATAAACAAACATCAATTCATTTGCTTGGATTTAATATAACCAATATTTTGATAACTAAAGAAATTAATTGTTCATGCAACTGAAGACTCCATGCTGCTGTCAAGCATATAGCAAATTAAAGTTTTGCCACTGGGATAAGCCAATAAGCAAAATCAACGGAGAAAAAATATATTCCCTCCTGTTCTGAAATAATGAAACTCCTTTAATATAGTAGTAGTGGTAGTGGTAGTTGGTAGTGATAGTAAAGGAGGAGGAAGAGACGGAGTCAGGGCTGACAGAAGGGGAGAGCGCAGTCCCTATGGCTCATGAGGAATGACCTGGGGATGAGGATGAGGCAGTCCCACACCCTTCGGGCTTCAGAAGAGTAGGTAGGGAAAAGATGGAAAGGGCAAGCAATGGAGCAGATGAGGGGCGGAGCTCCAGAGACGAGCAAATACTTCCCCCACCCGATCCCCAAGTGCAAAGAATGGAGAGGAGGCAGAGTCAGTGCAGGACAACTGAACTACTTGGGAGGAGTGCACTTCGCCACCCTTCTTGAGGATCATGTGGAGAGTAGCATTTAAGGAGACGCCGTGAGGAGGGGTTTTTGTCAGGAATAAGTGTTGCATTTCACAACAACACACTCCATGGCTCCGAGAAGAATTTTGCTACAGAATCCTTGCTGGTGTGGAATGAGGTTTGATCCTTTGCCTTTACATTCGTTGTGAACTTTACCAAATTTGAGGTCCTGTCTTGCCTCTGGAGCAGTGCTGCTCCTATAGACTTTCAATACTGGGAAGTTGAACGAAGCATGTGCAGGCATGTGTGTTTGAGCCTTTCTCCTCAACTGTAGGGGTAACTTGTGGGCAGAGACTTTGGAGAATGGACTGGGACTTGCTGGGGATTGTGAGGAATGGTGGTTGAATAAAGGTTGCCAAGCTTCCGCCTAGCACATGTTGCTTGCGCACCAACCCTGGGTCATAACAGTTGGCATGTCTACACATGTATATACAAAGTATATGATTGAGGACATCAGTACTCAACTATTAGCAAAGTAGAAAACAAAGGGTGTAATTCTATTGGAGGAATTTTTGAAATCTCTATTGAAGGCAGGAAAACTACACAAGTCAAGATTTTACATCAAAAAATTATTTGCGAAATGCAGAGAAGTACAGAAAATGTGTTGAATAACTAAATTGTTGAACATGTTATGGCAGAAGAAAGCAAGCTTACAGTATTGCTTTTTTGTTATCTTGGACTTCAGAATTCATCAGTGGAAGCAATGATAACAATGTACATCATTATTAAGTATGATACTTTGTGCTGGGTGGAAAGTTTCTTGTCCAAAGGATGTTTCCCTCATCTTTCTTTCCACTGTATTCCTCTGCATTATCAAAAACAAAGTAGAGGAAAAAATATAATTTGGTTTTGGGAATTCTTTCCAACCCCCTTATCAAAAGTGATCATGTATTTTCTGTGTAATGAAATAATCAGAATGTGTGTTTATGTATACCTGTGTGTCTTGAAAAATTAACAAGTCCTCAATTCAACATTGCTACATTCCATATATTTTGGATAGTATCTCACATATTTCACAAGAATAATGGCTGAGGAAATGTTTAGGCTCATCAGCAATGTCATTATTCAAAGCCAGGTTGACAAGGAAAATGTGCTGTATTTAATAGGGATGAAGTGTGACAGTGTTCTACCCTAGTCATCCTATGGATTCAGCAGTAGCTGCATAGTATAGGTTACAATGTAGTATTTACAGAGAAGCTCTGACAGTCAAAGCTTTGCCCATACTTTTAATTTCTATAGTTCAAAACAATGTGTGATCTTTATCAATGGTGATTCACATGGTTTGGATATTGGGTTGGAGGTTAGCAAGCCTGCATTCAAGACCCAAGTACTGCTGTGGGGCATGGTGAGCTCCCATCCTTCAATTCCTGCCAGGGACATGAAAGGAGACCTCAACTGGGCATCTACCGGGCAGCAGTGATGTCTCCAGCTTTCAACCCAGAAGCACCTTGACGCTTTTGACATGACTGCAATGTGTTGCAATAAATTCTGTAAAATTTTAATCCCAAGATTTTTACTGTTTTGTATTAAAAATTAGAAGTGACCATGAATATCTTGTCTTACACTGTAACGCTTGGTATTTTCAAAGAAGAAATGTTTTGAAATGACTCTTGGAATTAAAATATATTTTACTGAACCATAGGTACTGAATTTAAATATACCTTTTATCAGTTTGATTGGACACAGAGAACTTCATATTTTTGTACTTCAAATGAATTGCATATCTCTGATTTGATTTCTGCAGAAATCAAAGAATGAGCTTAAATTAATATTTTCTTCCAATTAATGGCAGTAAAATGAGATTTAAGACATTGTTTATTGTTGACATTGAAAATGAACTATTACAACTGGTTGAATTACAAATAGATTAATTAATTGAATGTTCCATGTTTTTGCCTTAAAAGAGTGTTCTCATATACTTTCCTTGATTGATATTTGGTTGACATGTAGAAATGGCTATTCATGTTTATTTGAAAAAGCAGTAAAATTGCATAATGCTTTTTCATTATGGTATATGAGTGTGATCACATTATCCAGTGTTTTGTTTTTAGATATGTAGTTAATTAATGAAAAGCTATGAAGACCATAGCTTTTAAAAGCTATATTGTAATCATAAGTTTAATTGAAGAATGAAAAATTATGTTTGATATGTGTTTTGTTTTTTGGGTACAAAAATGTTATGAACCCCGCCCCCCAGACATAAAAGAAAAAAAAAGATTTCCAATTATATAAAGTTTGGCCAATCTTGCTCTACCTGATTCTGATATCTGGTGATCCCACATTAGTGTAGCTTAGAACTATGTTTCTAGGATTTTGAGTAGTGGAAATAATATGTAGTCTATGATTTGAGAACATTCATATCCTTTTTGGAAGGGTAACATCCCGTGAAACTCGGTCATTCGTTTCCATAATGGTGAAAAAAGCAAATTTCCTTTTCCTTAACTAATTTTGGTATCAGGGAGATGAAATTGTCAACATTTAGAGCACAGTTCCACCAAGCTATTAATCTTTCACACAAATACAGTAAGTTGCTTAAAAATTCACATGAAGGAAAGACACACAAAGTGCTTTGATAGATTAATTCTGAATCTGTTAACCTCCAATTAGGTTCAGAGTACAACTCCTAGACTTTCCACCTGGTATTATGACATTTTTATTATGGGTATGAACTGTAGGAGTTTCAATCCATGTTATCCAGGAGGTATCAAATTGTGTAAGTCTACCGATCCTTTAAATAAGACCTTCAGTTGCTTCTTCTATTGCAATCAGAAAGGGAAATAATTTCTGTGTTATCTGGGTGTTATAAAAGAGGAATGTGTCCTTTTTAAAACATTTGTATACCATAAGGAAACTTGTATGCCTTACTTTAAATGAGGGAATGTCAAAGATAATTCAGCGTTGCAATTTGTGTAGCTCAAAATACAGACCATCACATTCCAAAGAAAATTATATGAAAAATAATGTCAATTATTTAAAATAACCTTCTAGAATTTATTTACAACAAAATCTGAAAAGTAAATGATAGCTGTGTATGCAGGATGATGTTCCAAAAAGTGGGAGGAAGCAGAAATGAGTCAAAATGATAACAATTTAAATGGTATTTGAGAATCAGCAGAGCCTGTTCAGCTTCTCATTTTGCTTTCTCCAGAGCTTCAATGTACTCCAAACAGAGTAATATTTATAAGGGAAGAGGATTGTTAATTTTCTCCTTATTGTTCCATTACTTTTTCATGCATTCGAGCACCCACAGCTTGTTTGTAGCAATGCACAGAAGTATAAGAACTATAAATTAGGGCCCCTGAACACTTGTCAATGATCTAGTCAAATGCAGATCTATCTGTACATGCCTAGCTGTACCATGGAGATCTTCAGTGTTGCATTATGCTTAGAGTTATGTGTCGCTACATTATGTTTGCCAAGACTATGCTTTCAACTTCGATGGAAGCTGAAGGGAAGATTATGTCTACAAAGACACTGCAAGCGATACCCAAATTGATATCACTTAATTGTGTCCAGCTTCAAGCAGTATGAAATAATTTATAACACTAATAAAGGTAGTAATAAATTTATTCTCTATTATCTCTTTATTGTAAATAAATTCAGATTTTTAACTTTTTAATAGAACAAAGCCATTTACTTTATGGCAGCATGGTAAAATAAAGCTACTCCAAATTGCTGTTAACAATGCTATACAAGCATCTTATTTTTCACTGAAAATCCTTTCAAGTGTGTTTGTTTTGCTATGATATCCAGAAGTGAGGCATAGCTTTCACTCTTTCCAGCTTGAAAATCAGTTTGCTACACTTCAGCAATCATTCCAATGGGAAGCATTATGTTCTGATGTGTTGTCATAGACAGGTTTCAGTAGCACGAGCATGCATAAAGGTTATGTCACCAAATACTAGCATTTTAAAACAGCAATTAGAAAAATTCATTTAAAAGAGGTGTGATCCACTCTGTCACTGAGTGGGTGTGCTGACTTCCTTAAATGTGCCTAAAAGAGCCCTGTGATTGTGATCTTCAAATGAGTTGGGACTCTAGTTCTCAGTAGTATTTAATATCCTGCCTTATCCTGCCTTTTCTTTGGGAGCTCAAGTTAAGATACAGTACTTAGCATTATCTTCTTCTAATTTCTCCTACAATTCCCTTGAAATTGTGATGGATTCAACTTTATCCAGTGAGATGTTGTGCCTGATTGTTTACTGGAACCTGTATCTCTCCACGCCTAATCCAGCACTTTAACCAGTATCTCACTTTGTCTCATATTCCATAAATATAATTTATGGAGGGCACAAAGGCAGTGAAGTATAGTTAGATACAAATAAGGTAACTATTGAGACATCCTATCCAGCAATGTGTTCCTTTTTTCTGTTGCACATTTGTATCCAACTAATAATGTGTATTATTTTTATTTTTAGTTCCTGCTATGATAACCTCCTATCCAAATACCACCTTGGCAACACAGGGTCAAAAGAAAGAGATGAGTTGCACAGCTCATGGGGAAAAACCCATCATAGTCCGCTGGGAGAAAGAAGATAGAATAATTAATCCTGAAATGTCCCGCTATTTTGTTTCTACAAAAGAAGTGGGTGATGAAGTCATCTCTACTTTACAGGTGATAAAACCAAGTTGGTACTTGCATTTACAATATGGGCAGCAATTTTGTTCAAAAATAAAAACCAGCTAGAACCTATGGAGAGATTTGATTTTCTGTTGTGCTGTTCACTTGCATAAAACAGGTTATGTTCATTGATCTCTCTTGACAACCACACTACTCTTCAGTTTGGATTAGTTCCTAATTTCTCAGCAGGTTTTCTAGATCTGATGCCTGTTGAAGCTTTGTTAGCAATTTGTGATGCCACAAAAACCCCTTGTGTGTAAAAATGTGTCAGTTTCTCCTTATTTATATCTTTCTTCCAATTATGATCTATTAATTCAATCCCGAAGGACTGTAGACAATGTTTAAGATACCTAAGAAAGTGCAAAATGTGGAGAAGAAGGAAGGAAGAGTAGGGATAATGATTGGAAGAAGAATTGTGATATAGTGGAACCTTTGGTCACAAACATCTCTCACAACGACCAAATCGGGTGCCAATCAAAAAATTTTAAACTGTTTGCATCTGGTCATGAACAAAAACTCGGGTGGCGATCAAACGGCACAGATTTCTCCGATTTTGTCTTCTGCAGTTTTTTTTTCTGCACACATGTGCAGTCAGCCTTGCTTCTGATCATGACCAAATTGGGTGCCAACCAAAGTTCCAGAACCAATTACGGTCATGACCAGAGGTTCCACTGAAATAATAATGTAGTTCATTACTCTTTTTGCTTTCTGGGAAAGTGTAAACAAATTTCAGTTCCTACCTCCCTAACACCTGCAGCTATCCTCAGAGCTCTTTGAAACATCTTTTCTGAGCAAATAAACCACCAAAAGGAGAAATCAGTCTTCCCCCCCCATGTCCCCCACAAAAAATAAATCTAATCCTTCTAGAAGCAAGACTACTACAAAATTTATTCTGAAATTTTGTATATTTCTTAAGAAGGATAATATTTTAATATGTGCTAAAATACAACAGATGTACATTCTTTTTGAAACACTCCCTCCCATCCAAATGTAAATGCTTCTTACGCAGGCAAGAAAGTAGACCTAATCAAATTTTGTGCATGAATTAAATCTGTGCACAAGTTAAATTGTGCATGAATTCATCATCCAGAAAAAAATATCTGCAGAATACACACAAACCTCTGACAGTAACTAAAGTTGAAACAAAACCCAGTCTGAATTTAAAGAAACACTATAGAGTTTCCCAAGTAGTCAAAGCTGTTTTTTTAAAATATAACTTTACATTTGCTGTAATATTCACTGATGTTGACAAATTGTAAATTTAAAATTCACTGGAAAAGAATTGCTAGACAAAAATCAGAATGAACTTATCTTTTCATGTATTATTACTGTAAAACAGAACTGGCTTTTCTAACAAGAGAAGAACAAAAATAATTATTTAGAATCATGTAACCTGATGTTCTACTCACCATGGCAACTTACCCTGGCAGCTAAGAAAATACAGGTTCTGAAGGTTGCTTGAATAGAATCTTGGGAATTGTATCTCAGTCATTTTGAACTGTATAAAGGAAGAACAGGTTATATGTAAAATATAACCCATATAAAATATGTACATAAGAAAAATAATTTCAATTTCAGTAAGTTGTTATACTGTAGTTTGCTTAACTTCTTGGATATGGGACTTTGCATTGCAGTAATACTGATGTAGCCGCAATGTTATTTACTGACCATATAAACTTTCTGAACATTAGCAAATATTGCAGTGAAGAATAGGCTAAATTTCAATGTTTCCTATTGAATGTATTTTCTACTTTTCAATCTATAATATAGATTTTGCCAACAGTGCGAGAAGATTCTGGTTTCTTCTCCTGCCATGCTATCAATTCATATGGAGAGGATCGTGGAATAATTCAGCTCACTGTGCAAGGTAGGAAGAGGACAACATAAGGAAAAAAACACAGCTATTGTAGTACAGTAAGTGTATGTCATGCTCAGAAATCTGTTGGGGGGATTAATCATAATTAAAAATATTTATTTGAAATTGTAAGAGGTTCAGACTTACAATTAAAACTATTAAACCTGAACTATACAGCTACCCATGAAATACATTGTTTATGGATGGAATTGGCTTAAATCTGTAAATCTGATATAATAAGAAAGATTAGGAGGATTTAAACATAACATTAACATAAAACAAACTAAAAGTCCTTACTTATACTAGGGCTCCACCAAGGTGGTATCACATTTAAAGGAGCTCATCATTCATATGTCAGATTTTATAAATGAAACATTTGCTTATTAAGGTATATTTTGTCATGTAGCAACACATTCATTAATTAAGTGCCCTGTGAACGTGATATGAATATGATTCTAAATAAATATTTTACAGCTGGTCTTATAGTTTGATATCATATTTTACTATTTATAATTAAACCACAATCTGGATTACTATTCAATAATAAACACTGTTGACATAATGAGATTCAGGCTATACAATAAAGAATATACTCAAAATAAGTCAATGGGACTTGCTTCTGTCTAATATTCACCATGGGGAAACATGGTGGAGCTTGCTTCTGTCTAATAAACACCAAGGGGAAACATGGTGGAGCTGAGCTGGGGCGACGACATGCTTTCCCACAGACAGGGCTCTCTATGCCACCTCTGGCACATGTGCCATATGTTTACCACTATTGCCTTAGGCTATCTTCTGCTATCTTGCTTCTATCTGCCAGAAATTAATGCTTAAATGACTTTCTCCCTTTCCCAGTTGGTAGAATTGTATTAACACATACATAATAAGAAATTAGAAGTAGAGAGATTCAGTTTTAATAGTACTGCCATCTTAATTTTCCTAAGTTTACAATACAGACAATTAACAACATATGAATTTTGTAGGCAACAGCAGTTCTGGGGAGAGAATTGGTAGAAGTTTTAGTATAACCATTATATATATATATTAGATTTATAAATCAGATAATGTGAAAAATATATTTCTGAATTTATGGAAAGGGACAAATGAATATAAAATTCACTGAGTGAAGAAAATAGTCAAATAGTTTAGTTTGATATACCGTATATTTTCGTGTCATTGTAAGTAGTGTAGCTGTTTCTTTCTCTTAATTAAAGCAGAGTTTGTCTGTTTGTTCAGAACCTCCAGATCCTCCAGAAATAGAAATCCGAGAAGTGAGAGCACGTAGCATTGCCCTAAGATGGACAATGGGATTTGATGGAAATAGTCCAATCACAGGCTATGATATAGAATGCAAAAACAAGTCTGGTAAGATATTCTATGAAATCCACCCTACAGCTTTGCAATATTTCCTGCTTTTCTGTTAGGATGGATGGATGGATGGATGGATGGATGATGATTTGATAATGATCTTGCTTTCGATCCATGAGCTCGATCAAGGACTTTTAATGAAATGTGCCAAATATGTAATAATTTTTTATTTATGTAATTTTTTTATTTATATGTAGTAATTTTTTCTCAACTATGAGGAATCTATTTTTATCTTAGCTGATGATCTCGGTAATATTAAGAATAAGTTTCTGAGTTTATTTATTTTGCTTTTCCTTCCCATAGATTTAACCTTTTATACAGATTGGTTTCAATTACAGTTTGAAGACTGAAGAATTATTGTCTTTATTAATAAAGATGTCTAAGCAGAAAGCATTATTAGAGAAACATAGAAAGATAGTTAAACAGATACACCAAAGTACATTTTCACACGAAACTAAAATCTCTGACCACTTAGGTAGCTTCTGGAAACAATATGATTAGAATTCAGTAATCCTAGGCAAAGCATAACAACCACCAGGATCCCGTTTATATTTTTGAGCTACCAGATTTGTAATTGGCTCTCTTTTTTGTGACTTCATTTCCACAGCTTCACTTGGAGGCTGCAGATCAGCCTGCAACTAGTAATGGTGTCAAATCAGATACTGAGGCAGCAATCAATATCACTGAATTATTTATTTTGTTAATGTCTTCAAATAGAAAAGATCTTCCTCTCTGGAAGTAGCTAAAGTGAATATCAATTTACTAAAAAAGATTTTTTAAAAAATACTATTTCTTCTATGAGCAACAGAAAGGGAATTAGAGTTGTTTAAGATGAAAATAACTTTATCTCGAGGACAAAGGGGAAAAGGATTAAGTCTTAGCACTTGGCAGGGAGAATGTTTTCCCTTTCATCTTTTGCATACATTTTATTTTTCCTTAGCCTCTTTAGAAAAGGTGTTGTTTTCCACTTAGTAGCATGATATTCAGAACCCAGTTCTGAAGATCTATTTTTGATATCTACAGATAACAGCATGCACATTTTAAACAATTTCAAGCTTAATTTCTTACATTAAATTCTTGTACAGTGAGTCACACATGTTTATCAAGTAACACATGTTAGAATTTATATTAAATAGTTGATTTTTGTGGCCATCAAGCCATATAAAATGCTAGTGTAGTATACATGAAAAACATCACCAGTATGGTTCTTTTTCTTAATAAATTATGGCAAAAGGGTGTTTAGAAGAGTTCTGGTACAACTGAACTGATGATGTTAGTGAGGTAGAGTCCTTAATTATGCTTGGAAAGATGACAGGCCAAAGGAAAGAGGTGTATCATTATGAGTCATAATCATGATGGCCTTCTCCAGTCTGGCATTTTCCTAATGTACTGCAATACCTTTTGCTAGATAAATTTAGAATTCTGAAAGTAACAACTGTAGAGAATGTGCAGAGGTTGAGAAGACTGTCACATTTGTATTTGAGAAATATAAAATATATTTTTATTCCCATGAGCACTGAGCTAACCTACTAGTTTTGCAAAGGACAAATGATTGAAAGGTTGACAGAAATGGAAAACTCTCAACTTGCCTTTCAATAATATTTCCTCAATTTTCTCTAAACTAATGAAAACTAAAACTTTTGAAGAACTTTTCCTTTCATTCCTCCTTAATTTTAATTTTCTCTAAAGATGGTCAGAATGATGTTGTTGTTGATGATGATGATATCAATGATCATTCAGTTAATTTAGAATGCAGCAGTTCATATAATTATGGACGTATCTCATTATGCCCAAATAATATCAAACTCCATAAGCTGCACTGGTTTCCAGTAGACTTGCAGGTAAAATTCCAGGTTCTGGTTATCATCTTTATAGCCCTACATGGCATAGGACCAGGTTTCTTGACTTCCTTCTTCCAAGAATATCTGCCTGTCTCCCATCCTTCCACAGAGAGAGTCTGCTATTGGTTCATTCTTTTAAATCTTGTTATCTTAGGGGATCTAGAAGGCATGCCTTTTCTATGATTGCCTCTGTTTTGTGGAACAATCTGCCTCCCAATATATGATATGCTGTTCACCTTTAGAAAAGCCATTAAGACCTTCCCCCACCTCAGGCCAGGTCTTAGGGATCAATTTTGCTTGCTCTGTTGCTGGGTTGCCATTTTATATGTGTATTTTCTTAAAAACCTCCAGTGATATTTTTATAGGAACCTGAAATTACGTTTCACTGAGAACAAACATAACTTTTAATGTAACTAGACAACCCATGATCCCTTGGGTCATTTTTTTCAAAGTAATTTCTTTATGATTCCTCAATACCTTCAACAATGGCAGAACTTGTAATGTATTGCCTTCACTGGAAAAGTTGAGATCCATTTAGAGCAGTATTTCTTAACCTTGTCGACTTTAAGGGAAAGCTGGCTGGGGAATTCTGGGAGTTGAAGTCCAAACATCTTAAAGTCACCAAAGATGCCAAGTTTGCCAAGGATGTCAAGATGGCGCCTCTGAGACAGGCAGCCGTCGTGGCCGCTCTGACCCTAATCCTATAGATACCCCTTTAGATACCTCTGGAACCCCTAAAACCCCTAAAAACTAACCACAAACCATTTCTGACCCGGCTCTGAAACCACACATGGAGCACAGGCGGCTGGAGGAACAACAGAAAGGTGGTAAGAAGATCATTGGAAAAATCCCACAGGCCGAAGAGAGGCGGAGTGACATGATGGAACTCCTGGGGCCGCCCCATCATCCCGTCACCCCGTTGCCCCATCACCAGCGCCCGAAGACTTCTGGTGACTTCTGGGAGCTGCTGACCTTCCGGAAGCAGCATGAGGACTTCCAGGTGCTGCAAAGGACTC
>JAEANM010020435.1:0-12106 GCA_017656035.1 Myanophis thanlyinensis
GAAGAAACAAAACGGGAACAAATACAATATTTAAAATGAAGAACAAGTAAAGTTAAATCAACAACCAATATTTCAATGGGAACTATGGGCCTGCTTTTGGCTAATGAGATGGTCAATGTCCGGTTCCATATTTGTCACTGCTAACAAGTGATGCAAGTGTGCATCCGTTAATCTATACCTTGCGCTGGTTCCCCGTGCGAGGCAGGGTCTCCTGAGATTGGCAGCTGCGTTTGCAGTGGTTGTTTCCCCCGCTTTTTAAAAGAAGCCCCAAATGGAGTTATTTTCTATGAAAGCGGTTAAGGAAAGCGGCCGCCCTAGGTTGCCTTGGCTTGGGATACACACCTTGGCTGTCTTCACCTAAACCAGGGGTCTCCAACCTTGGCAACTTTAAGACTTGTGGACTTCAATTCCCAGAAAGCTGGCTGAGGAATTCTGGGAATTGAAGTCCACAAGTCTTAAAAGCTGCCAAGGTTGGCAAAAGCTGGCTGAGGAATTCTGGGAGTTGAAGTCCACAAGTCACAGTTGCCAAGGTTGGAGACCTCTAATTTAGGCAAAGAAGGCCAAGCAAAGCTGGCTGAGGAATCCTGGGAATTGAAGTCCACAAGTTGCCAAGGTTGGAGACCCCTGGCCTAAATGGTTCAACTGACCTTCATGACTGCCCAAGCAGACAACCCAGCGTACACCATTTCTGACAGATGGCAGTCCAGTCTCTTCTTCAAAACTTCCAGCAATGAAGCTCCTATAAGGCAAGCTGTTCCATTGGTTGACTATCTGTCAGAAAATTTCTCCTTATTTCCAGGTTGAATCTTTCCTTGAGCAGTTTCCATCCATTATCCCTTGTCTGGCCTTTGAGTTCTTTGGAAAAATAGCTTGACCCCCCCCCCCCCTCTGTGGCAGCCCCTCAAATATTGGACTATTGAATAGCACTGCTATCATGTCTCCCCTGGTCTTTCTCTTCACTAGACTAGCCATGCCCAGTTCCTGCAACCGTTCATTGTATTTTTTAGCCTCCAGTCCTCTAATCATCTTGGTTGCTCTTCTCTGCACTCTTCTGCAGAGAGAGAATGGATTTTGCCACCGGGATAGTTAATGATCAAAGCGCAAGGTGCACAGAAGCTATGACCGCATCTCAAAACCATAGTTTTGGGTTGGAAGAGTCTCATCCCAGCTTCCTCAAAAAGAACTAGCCAGTTGCAGGTCTGCAGTTTGTGTCTACTCAATCTGTATTTTCTACTGCACAAATTACGTTGCCTATCCCTTTTTGTTTGGCAGCGTATTTCGAAACCCCAAACTTTTCCAAGACATTATAGGAGTTGTAATTCAATGTATTGGAAAGTCATCTGGTTAAACAAAAACTGTGTAACCTCACACAGGATACATCTAAAAAACTTACATAATGTATATTTCTTACAAGGCTGTATTTCTGGGATAGTTATACAGCCATTATTGCCCCGTTTCTGAATGGTGTACAGCCCAGGGTTTGTAGACCCTGAGTTAGATCACCCTAAGCTTAAATTTCATTTCCTCATTTTTTTATCTCATTTATTAAGCCATGGTTTCTAAATTTAAGATTTAGATTAACAGTTCAATAATCCAATGTTAAGTAACCATAGATTAATATGCTGTTTAAATTTAAAAAGATTTCAGTAAATAGCCTTATTGTCATATGAGTCATAAGTATTTTATATACATATTTCTTATATCTCTGTACTGCATTGTTAATATTTTGGGTATGGGTTCATTTTATTGAACAAATAGCACATTCACACAACTTTAAAAAAATATCTGTTTTGTCTATTCAATAAAAATGAACTAATCACAGATGTTTTTCAGCATTTAAGTTTAATATTTTGTCAAGATGTCTTAAAAATATGTTTTTAAAAGTTTGAAATTTCAAACAATACAACTTTTCATGATATTTTTTAATTAAAAAAGGTAACTTGACAATGAACCTAAAAATAACATTTTTTGATTGCATGGTTAGACAGTATGTTTTTTTTTTCTTCTCCCATCCTAGAATGACGTCGTTATATCTGAAGAAATTACTGGGTCTGGCTGGAAGGAAAGAAGTGAATTCCATAACTTGGTATATTGCCAGCTTCAGGATTCACCCAGAGAAAAAAACAGCAGTATCTCAGATCTGGCTAAATACAGTACATGATAAGAAAGGGTCTAGTAATCGAGCATTCTGTACAAAAGTCATTGAAGAGAAAAGAAAAAAAAATGCCAGAGAAACATTTGAAAGTGTTGGGAGGAGAATCCCATATACCAGGATACAACTAATCGATGAGAATGGCGAAGACATGGGAGAAATGCATAGGGCAAATGTACTTCGTATCATGGATGAAAGAGGGATGACTCTCGTCCTGCTGTCTGAAAAAACAGATCCACCCAAGTATGGACTAATGACAGGAAAACAAATTTATGAAGAGCGTCTTAAAATTAGAGATGAAAAAGCCAGTCCCAAAGCAGGTATGCATGGCTTCTGTGAGAGATACTGGCAATTCAAATGTTATACTAAGTTCCAGTTTGTTATAAGCTATGGCTAATTAAGCCATGGTAGTCCGGATCACATATCACATTAAGCCAGGGTGGGATTCAACCAGTTCACACCTATTCACTAAAACTGGTTAACTTTATAAGCAGTTCGGACAACTGCTGGTTCAGCTAGTCATTAGGGCATAATTGTTAATTATTTGAATCCCACCACTGGCCATATTTCTTTTTATTTGATTTCCACATAGGACATAGGCATGACCTCATCAAATGCGACAAAATTTGTGGGGGGTGGGGGTGCGCTTGTTTTTACTTTTTAACTGATGTGAACTTTTAACAAAATGAAAGGAATTGGTTTGATTCATGATCTTATTTTACCAGGGCCTGTTCAACAAAAAATTATTAAAATATCCACAGTTACAGAGCAACACGATTTCAGTACAAAAGTAAAACAAATTCAGGAATGGATTGACAAGAAGTACCATGTGAAAATTATGCTGCATCAAAAAACTATTTCGGATGGACCAGAAAAGATGGTAAGCTTATTGGAACATTTTGAGGTATGATCTCTTGACAGAGATCATAGTATTGTAAGTTGGTTTCTAAAATCACTGTTTTATGTCAAATGGAAAAGACCAATTTAGTGTTTCACTTCCCAGCATATTTCACTATTGCAATGGAGGCTGGGCTGTTTATAATTCAGTATCACCAAAGGGGGCTTTAGGTTCTCAATCTGAAAGGAAAGATTGCCAGGAAGTTTCATCTGGGTCAAGACAGTAAAAGCTGACTTGCTGTGTTACACTGTTACACTTGTCAATGAAATAATTCCTGTCCCACTTACTGCTCCGCAATTGGAATTACAACATTTCTTGAAGGAAGCATCATTAAAACCAAAGAGAATATATGTTAGCTTGAAATCATACTCCTGGGTCCTTGACTTAGGAATTGGAAGATGCAATGAGCTTCACAGAGAGTGAAGTTGGGAGCAGTAACAGCTGTACATTTTCAGAAAGATAGGAATATAACTTTAATTCACGCTCATAAAGATCTGCAAGCCAGTGTTTTAATTGTTTGAATTTTAGTTTGCCAGTTTTCAGGATCTGTTAGGTTATTTTATTTGTATAAAATAAAATGACTGATTGTATTTAACAACATTCCTTAACTGATGCAAAAAATATTCAAACTGTTCATTAAGCCAATTCATCTTATTTTCAGTTAACATTTTTTGATAAGATTTTGGATACAATGCGTGAGAAAGCCACATATCACTCCATGCCCTCTATTGCTGCAGAAGGAAGGAGTTCCTGTATATTGAGACATTTATCAAATAAAGAGATCCAGAAATTAAACCTTGTGGAGAAAAATAAAGATAATCAGAAGGAGAATGGAAGCAACATTTCAGACACGGATGTAACCAAGCAGTGATTGTTTTTTCTCCTAAAAATGGAATGGAAAAAGAATACAAGTCATTTTGGTGCATCGACCTTTGGCCTTCTGTATCAATTATATGAACTGGGCAATGACCATCCTCTCAAAGCCACTTCTTGTAAGTCTCATGATGACTGTTAGGCGTATCTAAAACTGTTGTCAAGGAATGGCATTTCAGCCATCAGCAGCTTGCTGTTTGCTGCTTGATGCAGCAGCTGCAGGCAGAGATTCTTCCACTGAAGATAGGTTTCTTCGCTGTACTTTTGGAGGGATATATCCACTGAGATGAGATGCCAAGCTCCGCCTTTGCTGTGGTTTCTTAGGAAGCAAGATCCAAAAGAAAGAACTGTAATTGAATACCCCCTTTTTTGTCATTAAAAACTGAAAACAGTTAACAATAAAACTGTCTGTTATTAGCAGTCTGGCCAACTAGGTTTTGAAATATCACAGCAGAGGTAAAGGAACCTTAGATCAATTTGGAAAGAGGGAGAAGGAAAGGCTAAATAAAGCAGGAAGAAACAATTCAGGAAAAGCACCAAAGCTGAACAGCGCACAAGATTCTGTCTTTCTCTACTTAATCTCAGGTAGAGATTGAGAGGGTGGCGTACAAAAGACCCTACATTTAATGCCCTTAGGCTATCCTGGAATAACAATGGTGAAAACTCCCAATGTGTCTATATTGATAGCAGAGTGGCACTGTTCTGGGAAGGCTGATGTCTGTAAATATTTTACAGGCATACAAACTCGGCCTTCCATCCTTCTGAAGTTGGTAAACTGAGGACCCAGATTGTTGGGAGGCAATGTGCTGATTCTATAAATCGCTCAGAGTGCGCTATAAAACACTGAAGCAGTATATAAGTCTAAATGCTATTGCTATATCAAGTTGCCCCTCACACACACATAATCTCATCCATCCAAGACACTATTTACTGCTTCCTCCTTGCCTAAGGAGGATTTCAGTGTTTTTCTTGGTGTAAGTGAAAACAAGGTGGGACCTTTAAATTTTACAGAGTATTTAGGTATCTAATGTATTCCTAAAAACACTGAAAATCTTGCAAATGCAGCCCTATTTTCCCCACTGGAAAACAGGTCGAATTCTATAAGCCTCTGCAATGCTTAAAACTCCCATTTTGCCCCTTAACCTTCCCCCCCTACACAAACCCCCTTGTCAATAGCAGACAATAATCTTCTAATTATCAGGGGGAAAGACTGCATAAGCTTTAAGAAAATCTTCACAAAAGTTTAAATGAGACCAGTCTTTTTTCTTGATGATTTGAATCATCATGATTAAACTAAGCCACTTTGCATGAATTCTACTGAAGTTTTCACTTGTTTGAAAAAATGCTTTTGTAACAAAACCAATGCATGGCGCTCTTCAATTTATTTTCGGATATGCAGAGTGGCAAAACATTGGAATCACCCAACACATATCTCCTAATTGAGGTTTCAGTATTCATTAAATTTGGTAGTCAGGGCAATTTTAGAGAACATAAGTACCATGAATAATGATTGCTGTATATCCCATTCCCTAGAGCAGAGGTGTCAAACTTGATTTCATTGAGGGCTGCATTGGGATTCTGTTTGACCTTGGAGGGCCAGGGATAGCAGCTGTGGATGGTCATGGTAACCATTTGACACAGGCTCCCCAGCCTCCAGCAGCACTACTGACCAAAAACGGGTTGTGTATGGCCCCCTCAGCTTGGTCAGCAGAGGCAACACGGTCTGGTCCATTGATATTTTCAGGCTGGCTCCATAGGCCAAATTTAAGCACACCACGGGCCGGATGCAACCCATGGGCCTTGAGTTTGACACCCCTAGAGAATTTTATTAGTTACGTATTATACAATTGCAAAAGATTTGCATCACAGCAGATAATTTCAGATAGATTGGTCCAATCAGAATTAATATAATGGGTCTGCCCCAAAGTTGAATTATTCAAGATATGGATTGAAACACAGCTGTTCCATGCAGAAATATTTTGGCAAAATAATGATGAGAAAAAGCCAAAGACATTGGTGAAGGAAGAGAGGAGGAGCTAGGAAGATCATGGATGTATTTGGGCTATTAGGACATACCATATTGAGAAAAAGGGAGAGAGCGCAATGGGCTGAAGCCTTGCTCTACTTCCCACATAAAATCATTTCAGGATCTCTGTAAGCTTTGTTCTGATTGAGAACGAGAAAATCTGTATTTTGTTTTAGCGGAACCCAGAAGTACAAAAATGTTCTGGATTTTTGTTTTGACCAAACCATGACTTATTCAGAGAAGTTCAGGAGAACTTCTGGAATGCAGTGTGTTTCATGTTCAAAATTATATATTTGTTCCATTTTTTATGCACTCCTACTAGGGGAAAATTCAAGAATGTGACTTACTTTTGTGTCTGACTTTTTCTTATCAGGATCATGTTGTACCATGTGCCTTATGAGGCTTTGCTGCAAAGAACAAAAATTATTTTTTATGACCTGAAATAGAAGATGAACAATATTTATCAAATAATAGTATTTAAAATGCCTACTTTCATTGCAAATATCTTCCCGCAACCAGGGTGGTCACATACAAAAGGTTTCTTGGCCTCATGAAATGAGTGAATATGACTTTGAAGGTTGAACACTGTTGTGTATGTTCTTTTGCAGCCCTCCTTTGGACATTTAAAAACTTCTCTGTCAACAGCATGAGTTTTCATATGACATTTCAGATGATCTTTGCGAGTCAATGTTTTGGAACACACTTCACAGGTAATTGGTTCTAGTGAAAAAGGAAAAACAAAAAGCAAAAGTAGAGCTTCTGTTAACAATTCCTAAGCATAATTCTTCAAATCTCTTCCCAAAGAACAACATTACTATCATTATATTACTTTGACCACCATATTAAATAATAATTGTGCAGCATTTCAGGTTCAGAAAGGAAAAGTATTTTGAAGTTTGAGAGATGCTCTTTAAGCCAGGGGTCACCAACCTTTTGGACCTCAGGAACCACTAAATTCATAATTTTAAATCCTACGGACCACTAATATGAATCCAGTGCGCCGCTCGCTGAAGCGCTGCTTACTGAAGTGCTTGGACTTCCAGTGATGGGATGGGAGTCCTTCAGTACTTAGCTTGGCCGTCTGTTTCTGCAACCTCTCTCTCTCTCTCACCTGTCTCTCTCTCATCTTTCTCTCTTTCTCTGTCTCATCTTTCTCTATCTCTCTCATCTCTCTCTTTGATCTCTCTCTCATTCTGATTCTCCTGCGCTCTCTGAGTCTCGTGGACACTTCTTCCATCCTTTGTTGCTGCTGGATGCACTTTGGTCGCCCAGGGAAATGCACAATCTGCTCTCTGCCCTGAGACACTTGCCCAACCCAGCTACGGCTGATGCTCCGCATCATAATGGGCTCCAGAGGAGGAGGGAACACTGTCTCTCCCATTGTGAAACATGCTAAATTTAACTCTGCTGTGCAAAGCGCATGTACTGTATTATATCTACATATTCATCTCACTTAATATGCATGTAGAATCTATCTGCAAATCAAAGGTTGGTATATTCTGTTTATGAAAATGTTTACTTTATTCATGAAGATAGAAATAAAGTACAGGAAGTTGTCAACTTACAGCCATTCATTTAGTGACCATTTGAAATTACGACATTGAAAAAAGTGACTTATGACAGTTTTTCACACTTACAAACATTGCAGCACTTCATGGTCGTATGATCAAAATTCAGATGCTTGGCAATTGGCGTGTATTTATGATGGTGGCAGTGTCCCAGGATCATGTGATCACCTTTTGCGACCTTCTGACAAGCAAAGTCAATGGGGAAGCCAGATTCACTTAAATACCATATTACTACGTAATTTAACATCTTCAGTGATTCATTTCACAACTGTGGCAAGTAAGGTTGTAAAATGAGGCAAAAACTATCTTGCTTAGTAACATAAATTTTGGTCAAAAGTCCAGCTCAATCTGTAACTGAAGAACTAATCAATGGCGCTCTAACATGAAATAGCTTCTTTTTAAGTAACAGAATTAGTGCATACCTTTAACAAGCGTTTATCAATTAATGTATGCTGCCTCAATTATCAAAAAAAAAAAAAAAACTACAGCAACTTTAGTACTTACCCACATGACTGAGTCTCATGTGTTTCAAGTATTCTGACCAGGTTTTTCCAACAAACAAACAGTTCTCTTTTTTGCATGCATAACCTGTAAGAAAGATTGATGTTAACTGGCTTCAAAAAATAAATGCACATTTTTACTTGTATCCCACCTTTATTATTTTTACGAATAATTCAAGACAGTGAACATATCCAACACCCTGAAGCTGGTTGGGCTGAGTGGGTGAGTGCCGAAAGTGACGTAGCTAGCTTTCATGACTAAGGCAGGACTTGAACATAGTCTAGGGCCTTGTTCCTTATCCTGCATAGTGCCTTCTGCTTATAGAGGGGTAAGGGAGAAGAAATATAGTTGCTTAAATGTCACTGAACTGCAAATCGTTGAATTTTACTTGCATAACCATGATTAAAAAAAACTGAGTTACGACAGCAAAATCTTACTCCCAGCTGTGCTAGAGTAATAAAACTGACTCACTTGCAGAATCTTAATACAGCAAGCACAAGCACATCTGCTTATAGTGAGCTATGGTTATAAACAATGAACATAAGGGGTATAAATGAGCATTAAACAAGGCAACACAGACTCAGCAACAATCACCAATCAATGGATGGACTTTCTAAAACAAGTTACTTTTAAGACAAATGTCTCAATAAGAAAGCCACTCTAAATGTGTAAAAGAGGGTTTCAAAAACATTGTATCATTCATCTGCACTTCCTTTACAGATATAATCCTTAGTGAATACCATTGGAACCAGCAACGTTGCTAAATGAAGCATTACATTACTGATAGACTTACACATCATTTCTGATTCAGTTAAGGAAATCACTGCAGGCCATTAAGTGAGACATCACATGGCCCCGACTTGTGATTTTACTACCAACGTCTGCATTTACTATTAAAAAAAACTATTCAGACTTCTCACATTTGATCTATACTTTTTATTTGCATTGCACCTCAACTGTCTAATAATTTATATAATATGTTCCATTTGTTTCTGACTTATGTGAATTCCTTTAGTGTAGCTTCAAGTAATAATTGTTAAAATAATTACAATGACTCTTCTAGCATTATTGAAACAAAATTAATTACCTTGGTGAATCTTCTCATGGCGTTTTAAATGGCCGGGTGAAGCAAAGCGCTTTCCACATTCTTCATGACCACATCTGTAGGACAACAAACACAGTCATTCAAAATGAAAATAAAGATCACTGCTTATGAACTGTGAGGTATAAACTCTCTTGCAACTGAAAATAATCTTTTGCCCCTTCAGTTCTTCATGCTGTAAAATCACCTTTCAGTAAAAACATTGAGAGAAAAATCTCTGCATTCAGACCAGGAAGACAAAAATGTGACAGTGAGGGAATGCTACATACATGTCCCTTT
This sequence comes from Myanophis thanlyinensis, assembly GCA_017656035.1. Taxonomy (NCBI): domain Eukaryota; kingdom Metazoa; phylum Chordata; class Lepidosauria; order Squamata; family Homalopsidae; genus Myanophis; species Myanophis thanlyinensis. Next base: position 9,400 of record JAEANM010020435.1, read on the forward strand.
ACATTCACAGATTATGTTTAATTTTATATTTTGATGTATAAAACTACATTAAAGAAATTTAGCAGTCATTGTCTATAATAAACACAGGCCAAAGTTAAAACTGGAAATTTTTGATGTGCATAGTCATTTACTGTGGTTAGAAAGTACAAAACTCAGGTCAATTTAAACAATCGAAGAAGAGGGGATGGAAAATAACAAGTGTGAAAATTGGTACCTTTTAATTGAACATGTATTTTTTTCAAAAAGTACTTTAGAATATGAATGTATACTGTTTTACGTGAGGTACTAGTTTTCATACTAAAATATTAGAAGTATAATGTTCACCAGATCAGAGGGAGTAGTAGTGACCTTTTTAATATTTCCTGTCACATATGAATTTAAGCTATGGCAGCCCTATTTGGAGACCTTTAATAACATCTTCCTTATGTTAACAACTTCTAATTCTACTTGCAAGTATCCTTAAAGTTATTAATAAAATTCATTCTCAGGCTTTAACTAAATAGGCAAAGTGTCAAAATGTTTCACTTACTTGAAAAATGGTTCACCAGTGTGTTGAGACTGATGTATTTTTAATTGCTGGTGCTTTTTAAAAGATTGCCCACAATTTTCAAAGTCACACTATTTGGAAAATCAATTTGGTTACAGTCAGTGAAAACCCACAATAAACTCACAATCTATGTTAATACTTTATTTTTTATCAAAAGGCTTACTATGTAAATTGTACAAATTAGCAAAAAAGACCCTAAGTCATCAATAATTAATCGAATGTAGTTTGGAGAATGCATCAATGCTGCAATTAATCTGCACAAACCAACCTCTTTCAGAATGTAACTTGCTCGCTATGGCAAGGAAAAAAAATCCCTTGCTTCTGATATCTAACAAATTGTGATCTACAAGGATGTACACCATCTTTTGTTACTGAAAAGGAAAAGAATAAGTCTTGGATAGGCTTGCTGATCTACAATCTAAGTATGCAAGATAAATTAAATTCACTAAATCAACTGATTAAGACTTATGATGTTGTGCAACCATGAAATAGCCTACAGTATCAAAGCAGCATGCTTTCTAGATGCTGGAAACATCCAACAGGCCATCAACCTGGCCCTTAACCAATCTGGTTGAGGATTATGGCAACAAGTCTAACATATTAAGGAAGCCAGAATTGAGAAGACTTCGCTAAATTACACAAGTTTCAAGAACTACTTCGTAATGTTTGGAATGAAACAGCAAAGAAATAGAGGCACTTACTATAAATTTCCTCTGACGATGTCTCCGTAGAACATGCTTATTCAAGTTGGATTTTGTTGTAAATTTTTTATTGCAACCATCTACTGTGCATCTATAGAAATATTAAAGTATAATCAAACAAAATGAATATATTACAGTAGATGCAACTAGAAAAAAATGCCTGATTTTAAGTAACTTAATACAAATTCACTGATCTCAGGCAATACAGCTTAAACTGATAAGTTTAACATGTAAACTACCTGTATCTAAATACTTAAAATACATCTATTAACATCTACCTAAACAAAAAATATTTTTATGTTGTCAGCAGTACTAGATTTGTTTCCTTTCAGAGAAACATTAATATACTTTCAGTCAATAAAAAAAACTTACAATACAACCAAGCAACGAAACATTGCATATTTTACACAATTATACCACTATCACCTTGATAGCACTAAATACAAATAATCCACTAAATTCTAGAAATATGTTGTTAAGTTATACAAACTGGTGTCAGAATTGGTTAGGACTTTTGTTGCCCAAATGATAATACACTTACATAAATTGTTTTTCTCCAGTATGTGTAAGAAAATGACGCCTAAGATGGAAACCTCTAGTGAAGCCTTTTCCACAGCCTTCAAAAATGCAAACAAAGGGTCGCTGGTAAATGAAAAAAAAATTATTAAAAATGTTTTTTTAATCTTTTTAAATGTCCACATCTTGCTTTCTCAGCTCCCATTCATGTCCCATTTTTCTTTCCTTTTTGTTGGTGATGAGCACCTATTATTTTCCCAGAGTTACATTAGATATTTCTCATTGTGCCAATCCACTCTACTACCTTCTTAACAATTTGTTACTGTCTATAGCCACCATCGGTTAGATTAAAGGCTGACAATTCACAGACCTGATCCATAATGAATAAGCAAGCAAAACCTTTGTTACTCAAACACCCCTATCATTTATTTTCAGCCATTGAAATTGATCATAATTTAGATGAAAGAAAAAGTTTTTAACCCAGTAGTATAACAGGGCAACACATATTAAGGATACTTGACAGTGATTAAAATTCTGAGTTGGGCTATTTTATTTCCTAATAGATGCTGATGAGGGGACCACTTTTTCTTGGTGTCCAGCTTAAACCCAGAATGCTCCAGTAGAGAACAACTAGTAATAATATTTCTTCTCTGCTCGCCTTTGCTTATACCTGGGTGCCTAGTGGAAAATACACAATTTTGCACTGAGAAAAGGGTAGTAGGATAATTTGCTTCCTTAAGTGATTTTGGGGACCAAGAAGCAGCAGTTAGAAGTATCAACTCAGTATAAATGAGTTGCGTGTAGTCTTATCACCATTCTACAGTAAAATTTGTATATGGGATTTCATATTTTTATCCCACATTTATTCTGGCCAATACTTAGCGGGGTCTTAAATTTGTTCTTAAAATTTTTATATGACTTATTTAAAATTTAAATTTATTAT
>JAEANM010020436.1:0-12105 GCA_017656035.1 Myanophis thanlyinensis
AAGAAAGTAAAAACCTATTTTTCTACTCAGTGTCTCTGTATCTTGGTTTGTGTATTTTACCACATCACTCTCACAACACTTTGCTGTGTACGCGTTCTTCTAACAAGGGACCATCCTTAACATCCTTAAATCTCTCAGGGCTTTCCTAAAAGAGCAACTTCTTTACATAGAAGGTGAAAAAAGAGAGAAAAGTAAGTGAAATAAATACAGTTTCATTTGTCTTGTGTAATTGTCTTTCCCCAATTTGGCAACATAGAGAGGGGTTTCATTTTAAGTCCCATCATCCCAACCACAGAAGAGGACGTTAAAGGCTGAAGTTCAACATCAAAAGTTGACTTAAAAAGAAAACAATCTTTACTATAAGGTTTCTCAATCTAAGATATTGGGGTGATTACAACATTTAGGATTCCCTGGAAGTGGCAGCAACATCGGGGCTGCCTGAGAATCCTGGGAGTTGTAGTTCGAAAGCACTTGGAGGACATAAATCGGTGTGGGGTGGTTTGGGCATTTGTGAGTGGCCAGAATTAACCAGCATAAAGATCAAAGAGGCGTTCACTTTGTATAATTGCCCTTGTACATAAATTTCTTAATGCCATTTTTAAAAAAAATCTTAAGTGTATTGCAACTGTATTTCATACTATTAAATCAACCAGAGAATCCAACAGGACAATTCATAAGTTCATACAGCGATAATCAACAAATGCCCCATCACAGACATCCTGGGAAAAAAACACCCCACGCATTAAAACACAGCAGCCTTTGCAGTTCCCTAAAACATAATGTGAGAGAAACACAGAAGCAGTATGATCAAAATGAGACATCTTTGCGTTGCATTTTGAGGAAGAATAATAACAAAATGGTGCAATCAAACCCTCACGTTCTCATAAACATGTTAAAGCTTATTTAAGCAGCTACAAGGTGGCTCGTTAGAATGTTGAAGTTTTTTGAGAAAAAAGCAGAGGTGAAATTCAGCACAGGTACTACAGAACCGGTCATTAGAAGAAATCTCCTTTTGTTTTCCCCCACTTTGCAGGGTTAATCCTGTAAAGATTAATTTTGCAGGGTTAATCCTGTAAAGATTAATTTTGCAGGGTTAATCCTGTAAATAAGGCAGTTGTTTCTAGCCTGATCTTTACTGCCTTGCTCACAGAAACTGCCTCTCCCCTTATTCCATTGCAACTTTGGTGAAGTTTAATTCTGTGCTTGGGGATGTTTAATCCTGTGGCCACGCCCACAGAACTGGTAATAAAAAAAATTTAATTTCACCACTGGAGAAAAGAGTTATCAGTCAGCAGCGCAAATCGAGCTAAGATTGTGGATCACTGTAGTGGCAACCTGAATCCTTTCCACCAATATATAGTCAGCTTTTCGTGGTACACAATGAAACTGGAATATTCAGGGCCATAAGTTGAATTGCTTCTTTTCACTAACCAAGCCAGTTCTTCCCTGGTGATGTCTCCCTAAAAAGCAAAAACACAAGAACATGGAAAGCAAAACAAAACAAAATTATAAGGTTGAACTGTAAGAACTTTCTTCGTGAGCCAAACCAATTTATTTCGAAAACAAAACAAAACAAAATCTATGGGGTTTTTTTTCCCACTTTTCTAAAGGCTCCAATTTTTAACAGCAATTCAAGTTGGCTACAAACCAGAATCTTTTCTGGCTTGAAAACTGGTTTGGAAGAAATGGGAGAGGGCACATTATTTATTTACTTTTTCTTTGTTTAATGTGAAGGAAGAAATCTTGTTCGTGTATTTTTTTTCCCCCTGAAAAAGACTAGAACAAAGAAAGGAAAATGAGATCAGGGCAGTTAAAACTGATGCTAAAAAAGAGGAACTGAAAATTAGAGGATGAACTGAGCCTTAGAGAAACTGGAGATAAAATCCAGAAATCTAACCAAAAAGGGCAATGATGGGTGGTGATACACAATGCATTAAAAATGCAATTATGAGCCTAATTCCAATATGGTTGGGTTTTTTTTTTTTTTCATTTTTGAAAAGCTCATAAGGGTATCTAACTGAATCTCAAGAAATCTTTCAAAAAGACAAATTTCGAATCAATAGATTTACAGTAGTTAGGAGCTTAGTTAAATTCCAAGTTTAGACACAGTGAAGTCTTATGGGGAGAAAAGACTAAAAGACAGACTAAACGAGATGAATTTGGGTTGTTCCTGAATTGAATCTTCAGTTCTTCCTCCTTGATGTTTCTGTGGAAAGTGCTGAATTTTTCTACTTTCTCAGAATCTGGGCCTTCAAGTGATAAAATTCGCTGATGTCTTTCTGGAAGAAACCACACCAGAGTTTTCCTGGCATGGAAAGCTGCATTGGCTAAATCTTCATCCAGAAAATAATCGATCTGAGGATAGTGATGAAAATTGTCCTTAACCTTAGAAGGATCAGAAGATGGTCCTTCGTGTTTCCTCTTGCCTCTGGCATAATATGTGGAGAGATTCTGCTGAAGGAAGCTGAGGTAGGACCAAGAACCCCAAATGCGTAATCAGAAAGGAAACCACTAGAGATTGTGGAAGTAGAGAGCTATGTTTCTTTAATCTCAACTTTAATCTGCACTCCCAAGACTTGAGATGGGTTACCTGACACTCCCCAGATTTATGGTAACTAATCCCCCCTTCCCCATCTCAACATTTTCAAGGGAGGGAAATGGTATACTTTTAAAATGTCTTGTAGGGCGTGTCAAATTTTTCAGCTTTTGATTTCCAAACATTAGGGGTGCTCAAATGTTGTCACACGCCTTGGGGATTGTAAAGGTGATTCGGTTACTTTAATATAATTTAGATGTGCCACACAAATATCATCATAACTTTTTAACATTTATTTCATCCCAGGCTAATTTAAAAGCAGATGATGCAAAAGGACAATATCTATCTATCTATCTATCTATCTATCTATCTACCTATCTACCTTTTCAGTCTTGTCCTTGTGAAAGCACAAGCAAAATTACAACAAGAAGGCCAGTGAGGAATTTGACATTATTTTAAAAATTGCAGAAGACTTTTAATGTCTAGAACCTTTCATTAATTCTTTGAAAACCATGTAATTCTAGAGGGCAGAGTGTTCATTTCTTTTGCACTTTCGAATTGCTTGACTAAGTTTTCAAAAGTGTTTGGGCACTGCCCCCATCCTAGGGCTGAGTAAGAGAGGACAACCCAGAAGTCACCCAGCAGGCTTCATTCCTATGACTAGAACTAGAACTCACAGTCTCCTGGTTACTAGGCTGATGCCTTAAACTCTACAGCAAAGTTGTTAAGATGCCTGTTTTCCAGCAGAGTTATGTCCGATGCACTGTCTAAGAGGTGTGTTTGCAGGACTGGGAAATGCATTGTTTGAATGGAAGAATCCAAAGTTTAGGAATCAGAAGACAATGCGAGCCTCTGATTGAATTGAAGCAAAACAAATGAGGAAAGAAAAAGCAAATGAAGGGGTAACAAAATAAAGAAGACAAATGACAAATGGAAAGTAATGGGGCTGCCAGAAGCAAAACAAACCACCAAATAAATGAGACATATTGGAGGATGTCAAGTTTACTCACTATTTCCAGGACATTTAACTGAACTATCTGGGGGTTTTTTTTTCCCACGGGGATATTGTGCAATATTTATGTATGTATGTATATATTTATTGATCTTCAATATATTTATATTCTGCCTTTCAAGCAGTGCATCTTCTAGAGGTACAGAATGAAAAATACATTTGGCTATAGCTTAATGAAGGAACACACACAGAGAGAATAATAAATAAATACAGTCACAAAAGACACAATACAAAAGGGCCAGAAGTACTGGAGTTTGGCTGCATTATTAAGCCATATCTGGACCCAACAATGTTGATCCAATTCTGATTCCTTTCCAATCCTCTATTTTTAAAGAAGGTGCCAAGACTGCAGTTTCAGAGAACTCTGGAAGAAATAGATTGTTTGGATCCCTTTCTATCTGGCTTCAGGCCTGGGCACAGGACCAAGATAGCATTATGTGGATAAGGTGCCCATCTTGGTTCTCCTATAAGAGATCAATGATCTTCAATAGCATTGTTCATGGCATTCCTCTGGATTGGCTTAGGAGGGCTGGGATTCAGAGGTATGGTATTGGGGGGGGTACTCCTTTCTCTGGTCATGGTTCCAGTCAGTATTAATTGGGGAGAGGTCCACCCTCAATCATTGCTTTGTGGGGTGTCTTAGAACATGAGTCTCTTGCTGCTCTTATTTAACAGCTCCATGAGGCCACTGGATAGATCATCCATGGTGGGGTGTTGGTGGCGGCTAGATACCATCAACATATTAAATACATTCAATTATCAAGGTTTCAGATCTTGGTTATCCAATAATATTATTCTGACTGGAAGCAGTGAGGACTTCAATGAGAAGGAACAAACTCAGCTGGAAGATTAGTAAAAGTAGATTTTGAGGCCTCCTAGATCTGGACATTTTCCATCTTTGGTTCTAAATGGGCTTCCACTCTCCTAGACAAACCTGGAGGACAATTTGAGCATCCTCCTAGACCTGCTCAGATGTCTGCTCAGAGTGTTTGTTGTTGTCAGTTGCAAAGTCACATCTGACCCATCGCAACCCCATGGACAATGTTCCTCCAGGCCTTCCTGTCCTCTACCATCCCCTGGAGTCCATTTAAGCTCACACTGCTTCAATGACTCCATCTAGACATCTCATTCTCTGCCATCCCCTTCTTCTTTTGCTGTCAATCATTGCCAGCATTAGGCTCTTCTCCAGTGAATCCTTCCTTCTCATCAGGTGGTCAAAGTATTTGAGTTTCATCTTCAGGATCTGGCCTTCTAAAGAGCAGTCAGGGTTGATCTCCTCTAGGACTGACTGCTTTCTTCGCCTTGCAGTCCAAGGGACTCGCAGGAGTCTTCTCCAGCACCATAGTTCAAAGGCCTCCATTCTTTGGCGCTCAGCCTTCCTTAGGGTCCAGCTTTCGCAGCTATACATTGCAACTGGGAAAACCATAGCCTTGACACATTTTCATTGGCAGGGTGAGTTGGCTCAAAGAGTAAGTGACTGCTTGTCTCAGAGGACCAATGTTCCAAACAGCATTGTGCAATCTACAGTTACACACAAAGACACACATATACACTTCTGCCAATCCCATTAGATCCAGCGGAGAAGGGACACTGTGGATCCAGTCAGCTAAGGAGCTTCACTTGCAGATCAGAGACAATGGATCTTTTCTGCCGTGCCCTCTTTTTTACGGAACATTTTTTCTTTCCAATGTGAAAGTAGCTTCATCCTTTTTAACTTTCAGGAAGAAAGTTCCAGACTTGTTGTGACATCAGGCCTGGGGCCTCCAGAGGACTGGCAAAACATGGAAATAGCTCCTTTGTAATTAATGCCCATTCTGCATCCAATGTATGAAATGAATGAAAATATTAAAGCATCTTTTAATTTTTAGCTTTGTGCCTGTTGTAATTTTAACGTTCTTGACTAGATATATTGATATATATTGCTTTTAGCTTTGTCGTAGGTCACCTGCAGTCTCTTCTCTGTGAATTGAGTGGCCATATAAATATGATGTGTATATTCTCCCCCAAATCACAATATTTTTAAAAAACCCTGGAAAAAAATATGATTGTAGAAATCACCTGAAATTAGAGAGGCCTTCAGATGTGGACAGCAGAGCTCTTTAACTGACCATAGCTCGGCCTTTAACTGTAGGAGAAGAAGGATGAATTGCTTAAGTTTGTGATGTACGGAGAGATAAGGTAGTTCACCTTTGCTTTCCACTGCAAATATTGGATATATACTTTTCCTTTTTTTTTCCTTTTGGCATTTTTTGCTCTCTCCTCTGTAATTAAGAATGATGTAGAAGAGCCCTCTTGTGATGAAAATTTTAACTACCATTCCTCCTGTGTTTAGCACACTTCTTAGAAAGCCCAGTGAGCTGTGTGCTATGATGGCAGCTGTAGCTGCCAGATTAAACCCGTGGGGATGGATGGATGTGTGTGCTGCAATCAGTTTGTGAGTTTTGAGGAAGTCATAAGCAGGTTTAGAGCAAATGGTCTTCTTGGAAAAGCCAAGCGGTCAAAAGCTTAGTTAAAGATGTACACATAACACAATGCGCACATGTAGTGGTAGTAACAGCAGCAGAAGTATTCTCATTTGAGATTATAGTTCTCCCCCTTCCTGGTAGGCTCCCATCCTTATACTAACCAACAGTTTAGATGACCAATCTTGGTGATGTTGGAAGAAAAATCCAGTCCAATTCCAAGCTGTGAGAAAGGTGCTGGAAATAAAATGGAGGCCGATTGGAAAGAAAGACTCTGTTTATTGATGAGCAGAATAGTCTTCTGAGATGCTCCAGGGGGTTATGCAATGTAATGAGCCTTGTGTCTTTTGTTATTCTAATGGTGGTGGGTTAATCCTATGATGTCCTAAAGATCATGTCCTGTTCTTAGAATTTGGGTAGGGGGGGATGTAAAATTTTAGAATGTAGAATCATAGGGCTGGAAGGGACCTTAGAGGTTTTCTAGTCCAACCTTTGCGATCGGAGGAGGTGAAGGTATTTTGTTTGTGAATAGGCTGGCCTGGATTTCTTAATGGGCACAAAATATCCATCTCTAAAGACTTTGGGCATCTGCTGGAGGCTGTTTTACTATGCAGGAAGACTGGGGGTTGCCTTTAAGAACACGTTTCTCCATTTCTCCTTTTGGGGAAATATGATATTCTGCCTCTTTTAATATCCCCCAAATTTTTTTCATTCTCTGGGGTTAAGAGGGGCTGCTTACAGTGATCCCACCCAGTGTCTTATGACTGTCTTTGCACTAACAACCTTCAAAGCATCCCCATGATCACGTGACCAAAATTTGGTCAGTTGGCAACCAGCATGCATTTACACGTGGTTGCCAGCTGTCCCAGGGTCATGCGATTGCCCTCCGCAACCTTATCAGTCAGCTTCTGATAATTGAAGTCAATGATGGGGAAAACTGGATTCGCTTAACAACTGCGTGATTTACTTAACAACTAGCATGATTTGCTTAACAACTATTGGCCAAAAGAGGGAAAAAAGGGTAGTCGAACGGGCGCAGTTCACTCAGCAACTTCCTTGCTTAGCAACAGAAATTCTTGGGCCAGTTGTGGCCGTAAGTCAAGGACTACCTAAGGCCAGATTTGATTGCTTACTGGTGAATGGAACGTTGTTGAAACTTGCTGAATGGCGTCAGTTATGCGAGATCATCAAAGGTTTCCTAGCAACCCCTCTTGTTATGAAGCATCTTTTTTTGTTAATGGTACTTCAGATCTTTTAGAGGCTGCAGGCAATGGACTTTCGTGGAAGAAACTTTGAAATGCTTGAAGGGAGGGCACTAAGTGGACAAGATGGAAAAAAAAACCCAACCTTTTTCAAGATTCAAGAGCCTGCATTTGAATTTAGATGCTATCAACTTTCAGAAAGAGCCCCATTCAAGCACAAATGAGGCAGGTTGATTGTATCGGTTAATTCAGAAGCTTTCGAAGGTTTAATGAAAAGAAGGACAAGGGAGTGATATGATAGAAGTGTTCCAATAGCTAAGGGGCTGCCACAAAGAACAGTGGGGATCAAGCTTTTCTCCAAAGCACCTGAAGGCAGGACAAGAAGCCCTGGGTGGAAACTAATCAAGGAGAGAAGCAACCTAGAACTAAGGAGGAATTTCCTGACAATTAGAACAATTAATCAGTGGAACCACTTGCCTCCAGAAATTGTGGGTGCTCTGACATCGGAGATTATAAAGAAGAGATTGGACAGCCATTTGTTTGAAATGGTATAGATACAGTAGGATCTCCTGCTTGGAGACTCAAAGGTCCCTTCCAGTTCTGTTATTATTTGGTTACCAAATGGACCTCCAAGTTTGCACTTCTCCAAATTAGGAGCCAGATGTAACTGTTACAAGAAGCAACACTTTTGTCTTTTGTTTTTCTCTGTGTGGCTTCACATCCCTACCACCCTTTAACTGCATCACCCACCCCTCTAAAAGCTCCCGGCTTGACCTGAATATCTGTCGCTGAACAGATGCCCTCTTGTAAGCTCCTCTAAGCAGCTCCCTTTTGACGGGAATTATGTGCAGAAGAGAATTACGTGGTGGATGAACAGAGTGTCTTCTGCTCCTCCTAGAAGATAATGGGAGGGAAATGACCTTGAGACCTGCCAAAATCAGATCCTGAACGGCTACAAATGCCATCGCTTATTTTATTTGTAGCTTTTCTCCAAGCAAACCAGCTTTTGTAGATACAAATTTCTCAGACTAGCCATTATTATTATTATTATTAATCGTAAGACGAGGAAGAGAGCTCAGGATACTGGTTGCTGATCGATGCATGCAGGACTGACGACCAGGTAAAGAAAAAAATACAAAGCAGTGGATGGTTGATAAGAAATAATTCTTGATATTCATTGTTAATTTTCCTCTTTTAGCTGGCTCAGACTGGTACAAAGAAATTATTGTTGTGTGTATGAAAGTGGTGGTAATTCTCTGTTATCTATAGTTGGAGCAAGTTTTCTATCCCTTTAGTATTTGGCAGAAATCCATCTACGGCAGCTTTTCCCTGCCTTAGATTAATGTCATTGGGGAGAGCTTTACCTGTTGAATTTCTGCTGTATCGTTCACTCTTCTTTTTTTCAAATGCACAACTTAAATCTTGAGTAATCCAAAACAATTCTGACTTCTCAAAGCAATCAAACTGTACATCTGAGGTGTGAATTTCTACTGTTGTATCTGGCTACCTTTTTAAGAATTTACCATAAATTCTGCCCAATAATAATGACTTCTAATATATTAGAAAAGCCAAATATTTTTTAAAAAAACCTGGGCATGTGCATGTACATATGTATGCATGTGTATGTGAGTGTGTGTATTAGTAGAGTGCTGCATATTGCAAAGTTGGCTGGTTATCTTAATGCCAAATTTAAGTTTGTCTGATTTCTGCATTTCTTCTTCTTTCTAATTATCTCTTGTAAAGAATACTTTATTTTCCCTGAAGGCTAGAGTCCTAAAAAGATTTACAATAGGGTAAGCTCAACTGAAACAAAACAAAATCTCATGACTGGATAAATAAAATCTTGAGGGAGATGGGAGAAATATGAAACATATATACATAGTGTACATGCATACAGCACACAGAATTACACAGACATTTCACACTGAAGCTGGAGGAAGGAAGGAAGGAAGGAAGTGATGTGGCCTGCTAGCTGCCAGTGGAGCTGGCAGCAGACTTGGACAGTGACGAGGTTGGGGAGGACCTTGGGCCAGTCCTGGAGTCGGGGGAAGGCTCTGATGGGTGCTCTATGTCGGAGGCAGAGATGGAGCCAGGGCCATCCGACAGTTATCAGCTGTCTTTGGAGTCGGAGATCAGTGGGTAAGAAGAACAGCTGGAGCCTGTTCCAGATGCACGTATGCACAGAGCTGCCAGGAGAAGGGAACAGCTAAGGAACAGGGGTCAACTCGGAAGTAAAGGCACAAGTGGACTCTGAATGGCCTCTCCCATAGGGAATAAATAGGAGCAAAAAGAGATTGGTGTTTGTAGGAGACAATTACTCCGCTCATTATTGGAAGATTTGCTTATCTGAGTTTGCGCCGTACAGAGACTCCTTGCCAAGTATCTCAACTGGAAACTCCGCCTGGCAACTATCCAAGGATTGATAAGGTCTGTTTTTGTAATAAAACCTTGAAAGGTTTACTGCCGGGACTTTTCTGGATGTGAATGAGAAGAATTCAGAGCAATCAAACAAAAAGGAGATTTTTCAGGACCAAAAGCCTGTTTCGTGATTCTGTTAAGCCTGGATCAGAACAGGAAGGAACAAAGGAAGGTTAACAAAATCCTGGATAAATAGAAAGATTGGATAGATGAGACAGAAAGAGAGAGGGAGGTGGAGAGAGTGGGAAAGATGACAGACATGATATTTGAGGGGCTGCCACAAAAGGTCAACCTATTCTCCAAAGCATCTGAAGGCAGAACAAGTAAGTAGCAATGGATGGCAACTCATCATGGAGAGAAACAAACCTAGAACTCAGGAGAAAATTCCTGACAGTGGGAACAATTAACCAGTGGAATGGCTTACCTCCAGAAGTTGTGAGTGCTCCAACACCAAATTTTTTAAGAAGAGATTGGACAACCATTTGTCTGAAATGGTATAGGGTTTCCTGTTTGTTTGGTGGTTGGTCTAGAAGATCTCCAAGGTCTTTCCCAACCCCCCTGTTATTCTGTTCAATGGATTGGAACCCTAAGTACTGTCACTGCATCATATTATACAGTATTCATTCATTACATACCTGTTGCATTGCGTTATTGCACTGGGTGCTTTGTTCAGGAGACACATTCTGAATATGCTACGGTAGAAAAGTAGGTACGGAAAACTAATTTGCTAATAAATTAATAACTACCCTTTGGCCCTAAAAATGGACTTACATCGATATTGAAGTCATTCAACTCATGCCTCGCCCATCGGATTAGCAAGTATTGTCCTTACTCCTTTTATTTCATTGTAGATCGGTATCTTGCCTTCCCCGGGGATCTGCACAAACACAAAGGTGACTGTTATTCAGCAGCCAGACCCACTAAATTCAGTGGAGAATTAACCATCTAATAAAGATGTATAGGATGACAGCCAAGTTTCCTTTGAGTCCCCTCAAAACCGGTCCTGGGTCTAAGCAAAAGGTCACATACAATCAGGTGTGCGATTGTGCAGAACTCAATAGGGAACCGAGCTCCTCCATCTGTTTTCAAACAAGCAGGATATTTGAGCCACATAATTAATCTTGGCAGCTGAGGAACCTCTATTTGATTTGGCCAATGATGGTGCTATGGAACTGGAGCCTGGGGCGCCTTGACCTCTCCTGTACAAACATCATTCCCGCTGCAGAATAGAAGTCCTTTCTTCACAAACAAAAGAGATGAGAAAGAGCAACATTCTTCACTTTCCCATAACTTCCCATCCTGCCCAGCTCTTTGACCTAGCGGAAGAGTTTAACGGTGTCATTGGATAACTCCAATGGGTTAGCCAAGTTTCAGAGTGTCTGGGGCAATATTAGGTCCAGGGGAACTCAGCCACCCTGCCTGCTAACATGCCAGAATCTCTGGTGTGTCGCAATGGATGGTTCTTGCACAAACCAGCAGGAGAAAGAAGTCCTGATCTGAACCTAAATTGTGTGGCTAATGCTTTCCATTCCTTTACTTTGTGTTCTGTTTCAGGTCTCAAGACACATGAAAAGCATACCTGACTGTATGCTACAACTAATGGGGAGATAAGCAACATTCTGGCTGAGAGCCCAGAATGCTATCTCAATTAATACAAGGCCCAATATAGACTCACAGATTTTCCGAAAGCCTTCCATACGGCTGAAGTAGTAAATGTTGTTTCCTGCAAAATTCCCCTCCCTTCGCTCCTCCTATAAGCTCTCCGAGACGGGCCAATCATTAGCCACCTGTATTCTATTTTCTTCTCTGTCCCTGCTTCCAAAACTGCTCCCTTCTCCTTGCAGCCCTATGCATACACATGTCAGAGACAGCCTCCCCCTGTTCTTCCTCACTGCTCCCTGACTCAGACGTCCCCTGGTGGCCGACAGGCCTCTCTAGTCCCTGCTCTGACTCCGAACACCCCCCAGAGTCCTCCTCATCCTCCAGGGCAGTCCCATAGTGTTCATCGCTGTCAGATGCCACCACCAGCTCAGCCAGCCACTATTGGGACACAACACTTTGTTCTCAGAGCTAATCATGAGGCCCACAGATTGCCTTTCACTGTCATTTGTCTTTGTAACCAGGGTTGACCATGGTTCTCTGAGGCAGACCAGAGCTGATTGAATTTAACCCAACAGACTAAGCTATAAGCCATAGTTTATCCAGAAGAATAGCTAGGCTTTCCACATTGGGGTTACCAGTTTGTTCTGCAGATGTGTGTCACACAAGCTGTGGTTTGAAAACGGCAGTGGCTGGTATTCTACATTAAGGTAAAGGTAAAGGTTCCCTTCGCACATACGTGCTAGTCATTCCTAACTCTAGGGCAGACTCGCGGGCCACAATGGTTTCTAAAATTTGCCAGAGGGGCCGGGCCAGAATAGGATCTGATGCAATGGCGCCATTTCATGAACCCAAAGTAAGAACTGATTTAATCCA
>JAEANM010020437.1:0-12105 GCA_017656035.1 Myanophis thanlyinensis
GAGAGAGAAGCAGACAAAGAGAAAGAAAGAGATGAGAGAGAGGCAGAAACAGACAGCGAGACACACACAGAGAGAAACACAGAGGATGAGAGAAGAAAGAGCAGGGCCGGGTAGGGGTCCCCCAGAGGGGTAGGCGGGGAAGTCATGTGCACAACTTGACAATGCACACGCTACACATTCGTTTTTACTTGGTCATTTTAGAAGTAGCTCACAAGCCAAAAAAGTGTGGGCACCCCTGCTCTTTATTGCATTTCTAGAAGATTTCAGTTGAACTGAAGGGACTTGAGAACAATGGATCTCTTCCTCCCTGGAAGTTTCAAACAGAGCAGGATGACTGGTTGACAGTGATATAATTGATTCTTTCCCTTAGGAAGGCATGAACTAATTGAGATCAACAATTTTTCCAGCTCACATATTCTGTGATTCTAGTTGTGAAAGATAATCTAAGGGATTTTAAATCTATTTGTTCACAACATATGCCAGTGTGTGAGTGATCATAGAGAAGTGACAGTTGCCTTCTCATTGATCTCTGCTAACAATGCAACATTTCACTCAAAGGGCTCTGACATAGTTTCCTACACAGTTTTCAAACATTTTTCAGGTCATGGAATTTGCTAATGAAAAAATACATTCCTAGAACACCAGGCCAGGAAGAGCAACTCTAGTGAATAAAACATTAAAAAATTTCTCTTCTAGAAATTCTGCATACTCCTGTTTGCCCTCTGTTGTTGTGGGTATAATTGTAGTTTAAATAAATGATTCCTGGATACTTGTTGCTTGTACACAAAGAATAGCTAAAATACATTTTCACATGTAAGTTTCTTACATGGGAATCTGTGCATTTATTCTATACAATCTTAAGTGTTACAAGTGCATTATTTTTTCCACTACAGACATTTGTAAAAAGCCCCTTCATTTGATAAAATTCAGCCTAAGTAAAAGGGAGTTGTTTAAAGGAGAGGCATGTCTTATGTCAAAGATGTGTCTGCAGAGCAGACCAAGAGCTTCATAATCCAAAATTGCAAGGAATGTAAACACCGATTGCTGTTTAATGAACAAAGATGTATTTGATGGTATATTTTTAAAACTGAAAGATTATTTCCTTTGTATCCTAATGTAGTAATAATAAAAGAAACCATGTGCACACTTAAAATGATTTTAAATGAGCATTCACAATGAATAATTAGAATAGCAGAAGTTAGCTGTATTCTAAGTTTATAATAGGAAGTTCCAATAAACTGGAATTTTAAACAACTGGAAGTTGCAAGCTTCCTGTCAATGGCTCACCTTGAACTTTCTATCTCCTGGGCCTCTTTCTGCCTTGGAGTGAACAACTAGGGAGTATCAAAATTGGTCCTTTCCAATTCTTTATTGCTGCTTTGCATTCTTGTGGTTTGTGCAGTCTGGTGAATAAGAATATGGGAGCCAAGTTAAAGACCTCTCTTAATCCCAAAATCTCTTCTGCTGTGCTTAAATGTGATCACTCTGTTATCTTTTCAGACAAATGATGATGAAAGGATAAGATTGTAATTATTATCTTAGAATATTTTATTAACTGACTCATTAAATAGAGAATGTAACATTTTTCCTTCCTATCCAGGTAGATTTTTTTCCAACAGAATTACACATATATATAAATATCCTTGATTTATGACTAAGAGTGGAACCCAAAATTTCTATTGCTAAGCAAGACAGTTGTTAAGTGAGTTGTTTATTTTACAACTTTTTTCCCGCAGTTGTTTAAGCAAATCACTGCAGATATTAAGTGAATCTTTCAATTGTTAAGTGAATCTTTTGGCTTCTCCTATTGACTTTGCTTGTCAGAAGCTCTAGTTCGGAAGGTTACAAATGGTGATCACATGATCTGGGGACACCTGTCATAAATACATGCCAGTTCACAAATACGTAAATTTTGATCATCTGAACATTGGGATGCTGCAACAGTCATTAAGTGTGAAAATTGGTCATAGTCACTTTTTTCAGTTCTGTTCTAAGTTTGAACAGTCACTTAACAAATAGCTGTAAGTTGAGGACCGCCTGTAGAAGCTTTTTATCTTGCATCCACAATCTTGGAAAACAACAAAATGTGGCTAGTATTTATCTTAACTGTGTTTTAGGGAAACTTCCTCAAAGGCAAATGTTTAGCAAAAAATACTTTTGTTCATATGCTTTCATCAACAACTGATGCAAAGTGTTGTGGCTTTCAGTTTCTCTGCATTTGGGGCAAACTTGAAGAGATTTAGAGTCATACAATAACAGAGTTGGAACAGACCTTGGAGGTATTCCTTAATACTAAGATGTGTTTTTGATTAATGGCCATATCTATGTTTAGAAAACACAATCAGTATCTACAGTAAGGGATTTCACCAGTATGTGGGTTTGGACTTCTTTTACCCTGGTCTTATTATCCACAGTTTTTAGACTTGATCAGAACTATCACAAACAACATCTAATGAGCAGGTATACATATGTCTCCCATATCAAACAAAGGTGGTAATACAATTAAGTTTGAGTGATTGAGATGATGCATCTCTACATAATCTCTGTGTTCCCCTGAGTGGATGAGTGGCATCTAGGATTGGGGTAAAGTTTGTGGAGTTCATACACTACATGTGAACTTCTAGTATCCCTTTTCTACCTGTCAGTCATTCCCAAGTGTGGATGGAGCCAAATTTTCTCCTATTCCTTGTTTAGAAAGGTTTATGAAGGGAGCCAAGTACTTTATTTTCCAAGTGCCTTCTATTCATTAAAATTAGGCATAATAATAATTTCTTAACTTTTCTCATTTGCATACTTTGAGAAAATACAAATATTTGTACTCTAGGAAAAGGAACTGTAAATTGGGAAGTTACTCAGATCCACCCTGAACTTTTCAGATGATCTTGTGCCAAACCAATATTCCCTTCCTCTTAGTCCCACATCATCTCAGGTATTTCAATAAGGCTGAGCATTTCACCACCCCCACACCTACCCTCACCCTTATCATCCCTTCCACAATGCCCAACAGTTGATTGATTGCTCCTTTTCTGAATAAATCAGTGCAATACTACTGAGCTCACGTACACAAGATATCTGCTGTAATTAATCATGGGAAATTAGGATTTGGAAGTACAATTGATGAGAATGAAAAGACTATAGACAAGCATCCCCCCATCTCCCCTCCACTAAAATCCAGCAATTGACAACCTTCAGGGATGAAGATTAGATATGTGGGTAGTATGCTTCCAAGCACTCAATATGTCACATCAACATTAAATTCTGATTAATACTTCTATATTTCTGTTTTTGTTTTTTAGCCTTTGGAAATACACAAGCTGTGGCCATAACAGAAACAATAGAAGGTCAAATTCTTAAAGAAAAATTATCAGAGGTATGCACTGGGGTTTGGGGTTATGGAGTGTTTGCTTGTTTTAATGATTGAGGGGTTTTGTCTTCATTGGAAGAGAAGGGTTGTTTTTTAAAAAAATCTCATTTTTTGAAAATGTGTAAGTGAAAGTCAGTTTCAGATAGATAGCTCAGTATTGTTTTAAAAAAATATTCCTGTAAGATCACTCTGTCAAAGATATAATACTTGATGAAATCTTCTGGTACAAACGCA
Organism: Myanophis thanlyinensis; assembly: GCA_017656035.1. Classification (NCBI taxonomy): domain Eukaryota; kingdom Metazoa; phylum Chordata; class Lepidosauria; order Squamata; family Homalopsidae; genus Myanophis; species Myanophis thanlyinensis. The sequence continues at coordinate 3,599 of JAEANM010020437.1, forward strand.
TGAAGAACTGATACTTGACCCTGCTATGATTTCTCTTGGTCTACCTGGAAAGCTGTTGTCAGCTAGCCATTCCAAGAAGGCAGTCCTTGTCCTCATTTCTCCTCTCCTTCTTTGGTTGCAGCCAAAAAGACCTGACCAAAACGAAGAGAGTTTCATGTCAGAAGCAATGAGGAGTCCTACTATTGAAAAGGGTAAATGAGGAAGTTCAAACCATGGCCTTGCCTGATTGAGATAATAGTGCAAACAAGTTTTCATTCTTTTGACTATACTTTTGGAAATCATTTCAAGAAAACAATGCTATTTTACAGGTAGTGGTACACAATGCCAGAGTTTGGAAGAGGAGGCCAAACAAGAAATTAATGAGGTACTGTGTGATTCATTAAAATACATTGCGAGCAATATGTATTTTTCTTCTTTATAGCGTATTCCCACAAGTGCGGGGTTGGCTTTTTTGGATCATTGAACACCACTGTGCACAATCACCTGCATCTCCAGGGTGCAGGCCTGCGGCTTGCATATCTTTGTTGATAGTGTCTTCTCATCTCTGTTTTGGGTGCCCGCGAGGTTGCCAGCTATTGACTTCTAATTGGTAGGCAGTCTTGGCAACGGTGGAAGGTGCTGCTCTTAGAACAAGTCAATACCAGTGGAGCCAGTCTTCTCTCATCTTCTCTATAATTGGTGCCACACCAAAATGTTGTCAGATGGCTTCATTTGTGATGTGATCAAGAAGGGAGATGCCCAATAACCAACAGAGCGTTCTCATTTCCATGGCATGGAGATACCTTTTGGTCCCTGTTGTTGCTACCCAGCATTCAGTGCCATACTATGCAACAGGGTGGGTGGTTGTCTTGTGAATTTTAGATTTAAGATGGGTTGGCATTCGTCTATCACATAACACACTAGTGAATTCTCGCCAACACATCCAGGCTGCATTCACCCTTGTTCACACCTCACCATTGATGTCGCCATCGCCTTGGGGGTGGAATCCCAGACACTTACTTTCTTTAGGTTTTCTACATTGATTTGAAGAGTTCCAGAGGTAGTGACAGTGTCTCTACTCAGTTTTCTTGAAGTTGAGGCAGTGTCCGAAATAGTTGAGGTGATCATTTTATCTTTGAACTTGCTACTGTAGTTTGCCTCTGGTGATGGAAGCAACGATAACATCATCTGCATTTCCTGTAGGTCATGTGTGATAGTATCTATGACGAATATGAACAAAAAGTGACAGTGCAACTGTTACGCTTGTTGACCAATTAGTTGGTATATGGCCAGTGTTCATTACAGCATTGAACAACTCAGCCAAGGTAGCTCTCTGTCTCGCACTTCCTTTAGTTTCCAGTACACAGGCACATTGTCAGGTCCAGGGGCCTTCAAGTTCTTCATTCTGTCCATAACATTGTTGACTTCTTCCTCAGTTATGAGTGGAATGGATCCAGGTGTGCTTTCTGGATGTGGGAATTCAGTGTTGGAGATCTCATTGAAATGATCTTGCCATCATGGCAGGATTTTCTGTTTGTCTTTGAGTCACTTGCCATCCTTGTAATGCACATGTAATGCTCAATGTCTTGGGCAGCCTTCTTCCGTGCTTTGGCCAATCGGTAAATGTCTTTCCTCCTTCCTTCGACCCTGGCTTCAGCAACTGCCCTCTTGGCTGCTCTTTCGATGGTTCTTCCGATTCTTTCTGTCTTATCTGCCTGCCATTTCTTGAAAGTTTGCTTCTTTTCCTGCACTTTCTCCTGTACTTGGTCAGTCCATAGCCATGTTTCTTTGTCAATATAACGGTGACCTGATTTTGTGACACCGAAGGTTTCTCTGGCAGTGATGATGACAGAGTCACAGAGTGTTGATCTGGTGATATTACTTGTAACAGCACTAATAAGTGGGAATACGAATTTTCTGGTCATTGTTTCTTTGTGGTCCTGCAACTTCCACCATTTGATCCTCTCAGGGCCTGTGGTGTTGTTCATTCTCTTATGGCCTTTTATTTTTAGATCTGTAACAAGTAATTTATGTTGTGGGACCTGCTGGGGATGCCCTAGTGGCTTCGATCTAGTTGTTGCAACAAAATGTCCTGTTGTCAGGGTCCATGTTCAACCAAAATGGGTGGGCTGTATCCAGCAGCACAACGAGGAGGAATGGACCATCACTACCAGCAAGCAATATGTATTATGAGCACATAATGATTGCTAATGACAGGTAGTTTTCTTTTTACATCCAGCATCATTTCTGGATTTTTTTATATCCCTGCTTGGAATAGTAATTATTATTTATAAATAAAAACAGAGAAGAATCATCTTATTCCATTTCAACTGTACTCATGCTCACTTGCAAGGTCTAATATATCTTTGTGGTTACAATTACTGGTTTACAAAGTCATCTTGCTTTGAACCTTGCCCCAGATGATGGTATGTAGAAAGTCTGAAATTGAGGGGGAACAAAGAGAGAACACTTCATTTATTGTAACCAAAACCAGCCAAAATTGCTTAAGTTTGAAAAGGAGGTAACTTGGTAATCCCTGTCAAGTGACATTGAAACAGGACGAAATACCCTTGTCCTGAGGATCTTTCTGACGAAATAGAATGAGTTAATGCAGGGTGATGCGGAGAGCAAATTGCCAGAGTGTTTTAGCAGTATTAAATGGATATTGTTCTCTTTAATCAGCAGTTATTTATTTATAATTCTTTAGGAAAAGACTGCCAACAACTTAGAAGAAATGCCTGAATGTCATGCTGTGGCTCAGAAAGATTCCTCAGAATCTGTAAAAGAAAAAGGTGATACCAAGTGTGGTGCTTTTGAGTTTTCCATAAAAAGCAGCCCACAATTAACTATTATTTGCATGACCCATTAAATGAATCAATTTGTTTACATACATTTCCATTTTTGAGCTGATAATGGTGATATAATGCCTAATTATTCCAAAGAGCCAAAGGTGTCGGTCGCAGTGGTTAGAATGTAGCATTGCAGGCTAATTTTGCTCACATTACCAGGAGTTTGATTCCTTTGTTCCTGATCCTGACTGGCTCAAGGTTGACTCAGCCTTCCATCCTTCCAAAGTTGGTAAAATGAGGACCTAGATTGTTGGGAGCAATATGCTGACTCTGTAAGTCGCTTACAGAGTGCTGTAAAACATTGTGAAGTGATATATACGTAAATCTAAGTGCTGTTGCTATTCCAGAAAATTTGAAACTTCAGCTTGAAAAGCTGCTCAGACAAGTTATTCAAAAGGTGTACAGTGATCCTTTTCTTCCAGCAGTTGGCTGTACAATCTTAGTAATGGAATTGCATTACTTATATTATAATAGTTTCCTTGAATATTATTTTCCCTTATACTCCCCACTTAGTGACCTGGACATGGAATCTAAAGACACTGCTTTAAAAAATTATTCAGAAGTGACATGGAATGGAGAATCCATTAACATTTAGTTGTTACTCGGAGGTGTCTGCAAAAGGGCAAGGGATAAAACAGGTGTGATGATGTCACAATGCAAATGCTGTGATTTGCATTAGATGACATGAGACAGGTATACAGTCTTAGTATTTTTGTGATGACATTGCTATTAGTTGGTATTAGTTTTACCTAGTTGCTACTTAGAATGTAGGAGCTGTTTCCTACTCCTTTTCAAATAGATAAATTAGATGGCGAGATCAAATTTGAGTTGGCTGTCTGGTCACCGAGACCAGAGATTTACTCTTTCAACCTTAATGATTGAAGCCTGGCAAATGGGTCCCTTGTCAGTTAACAAGAGTGCTGCTCATCAAGTACTTAGGAGCTTAGGGCTTGGCAGCACAAGGAAACAATAGCCAGTCGCCAGCCATCAACACCCCAATTGGCCAATAAGAAGGCAGCATATAAACACGACTCACAGAACAGCACAAAGCATGTATTCCAGTTGAGAGAAGTTCCCTGAAGATGGGCTCCAGTATGAGGCCAAAACCTCGGAAGAGTAAATCTTTGGTCCCGTTGACTGACCCAAATTTGATCTCACATTATTCTGGGACACGGATATTTGCTTTCATTCATGAGATAAATTATAAACCATTCCATGTTGTGAATATTGTATTGAACAAGACAAAGTTGATAGGTGGTTTTCTATTATTTGACATTTCTGTTCTGTAGAAGCAATATGCTTATTTCTATTTTTTGGACAGTCCGTCCTTATTAATTTTTAGCATAATAAATAACCATATAAATGTGAATTTTAGATCCATGATACAACAAAATATAAGTTAAATAATTATCTGAAGTTTATTAAGGTTGTCATAGAAGTAAAAATGATGGGGTGTGCAGCAAATGGAAGCCAGACTTACGCAGTTCAGAGGAAGTCAACAGATTATGCTGTTGCTAAAAATAATTACATAAGCATTTCGCATAAATTGAATTTCTTCAATTTCTTTCCTGCAGATAAAATTATTAGAGTGGATATTTCTAATACTTCAGATCTGGAATCCAGTTTGAATCCTGTTGAGGGAAGCAGTCTGGTCAGTATCAGTCACTCATTTGAAAGTTACTTGTATGTGCTTCAGATGATCATGTTTTGCTCAATTGTAACAATACAAAAGACAACAGACTAACAAAACATTCGTTAATACTTTTCTAGGTAATCAAGATAATAGCTGCATTGCAGATGACTCATAGATCAAAATCCTAAAACTGTTTAGTTCCTAATGTAATCTGAATGAAGGAAAGAAATAAAAACTTCCTTGTATTGTAAAAAAAATGAACCTTTTTGAGTTCAGGTAGTCCTCAAGTTGCAATCATAATGGAGACTGCCCATTAACAGTCACAGGTAGTGACAACCATTAAGCTAAATGGCCTTACAACAACCTCCAGCCCTTGCTCTCTCTAATGCAGCTATTAAATGAACTTACAGGATGTTAAGGTGCCTTGGGGAGGGAGAGACCCTAGGAGGCCTAACACAGGTCCAAGCTTGTCTGCCCTGAGATTTCCCCACTTCCTGAAGCACCCTGTGCTTTGCTGCTCACCCCTTGCAGTCCTTCAGATTCCTTTCCACCAAGCAACCTAGAAAACAGCAGAACAGCTGGTATTTGCAAGACAGCTTCATGGCAAATTCATGCTATTCTGTAACATGTGCTATTCTTGCAATACTGTAGAAAGGCTCCATTTAAAAGACTGCCCTTGACAGATTCGCAAGAATAACAATTGCTTTGCTATGAGGCTGGCTCAGTAAGAAAGTTGATCCTGTGTCTCAGAAATTGCAAAAAAGAAAAGAAAAGTAAATTGGGTGCTGCTGGGCCCTGGAGCAGGCCAAGTCCCTGGATTGGAAGGCAACTGGAGGCTTACAAACTCCAAATGACTTGATCTCTCCTTGCTCTCTTGGTGGGAAGGAAGTTGGGAAGCTTGCATGCTTCAGCCAATTTGCTTGTGCTACAATTGGCCTGATCTCCCCTGAGTGGATCAAGGGCTATAGGCACCCAGTGGGGCAGGATAGGTGAGTGGGTAGGTGCTGAAGCATCCCTATGGTTAGTTCTGAGGGGAAATGACTTTAGGGGTGCTGAAATGTCCATAACTTTGAAATTGAATCATAAGTAGTTTTGGGGGAAGTTAACTTTCAACAGTTGCTAAGCAACCAGTAATAAGTTGAGGACTACCTGTAATTATGAAGCTCTCAAACTCTAAATGAAGTGTTTTAAATTTGGAATACTTCTTTTCTAACTGAAGCCAAAATGCTCAGGCTACAAAATAAAGACTTCAATTTCTTACTCAGAACGAGGCGGGTTGTTTTTTTTTACTTCCGGCTGATGTCGCGGCACTCCATTTCTGTTCTGGCTTTCTGCCCACTTGTGGTCTCCGAAAAGACCCGAAAGCCACTTTGAAGGGGCTAAGGAGGGGCATTCGGTGAGGTCGTGAAGACACCGCAACTCTCCTGTCAAACCCCCAGGCTTTTTCCCTTTATGCCACAGAGAGAACAGGCAGCCTAAGATGGCTGTCATGAAGCTGGGACAGCCAAGGAACAGCTAAGCGTGGCGCAGGAGTGGAGTTGGTGAACATGTGTGGAACTGGGTGAAAAAAAGAATCATTTTTTTAACCTTAATTTTAAACTCCAAAAAAAGACTAACTAAGAAGAAAGTGACTCAAAAGTACTTTTAAAATGGCAGCAAATTTGGGAGAAAAAGGAAAAGCATAAAATGGAAAGAAAAGATTAAAAGGGAAAGGCAAAAACTTGTTAAAAATACAGAAAATTGGACTTTTAATTTGAACAGGCATTGTTTTGGATAGGCATTTTGAAATGCTGGAATTATTGATTGAAAAAAGCACCTTTATCTTTAAATTGTGAACATCGGGAAAAAAATTGTTTAATATTGAAACCTAACTCAATGGTGCCACCTGCTGATGAAAGGAAGCATAACACATTTTTAAAATTTGGAAAAGCCTGATTTGGAATTTTAAAAATGAAAGAAAGAAAAATATCTTTGAAAGATCCCTGAGGACTATAATATAAGATTGAACTACTAAAATGAACTAAAAAGATTCAGAACATTTTTTGGGATTATCTAGAAGAATAAGCTAATTAACTCTGGGACATAAAGACTTGAGATTATTGAATTGTAGGAGACATGACAAAGTAGCATTTAAATACATCGTTGTTGGACTATACCATAAAAGAGGGACACAACATTTTACGAAATGTTCTACCAAGAAGAAATGAGTATTTGGAGGAGATTGTGTCAATAATTCAAAGTACAAGGGAGCTTGTGCAATAAATTGTAAGGACATAAAGAATCGAATGGAGTCCATGGAGGAAAAAATGGAAAATATACTACAAAAGAATGAGTGATCAAAATGTCCAGGAAGAGGAAGAGCCAATTCACAAAGCAAATATAAAAATAGACAAGTTAAACCAACAAAGAGGACAAATGGATGAAACAAGCCAAGAGAAGAATGTTTTAAGAGAATTAAAAGAAGAACTGAAGAATCAGGAAGTTCTGTCTGAAAAAGAAATAGTAGCAAGAGTAGACAATTTGGAAATTAGACAATGGAAAAGGGTTGTGAAGGGAAAAAAGTTTAAAATGAGCAGCCAAGAGGATGATGTAGATAGAAATATAGATTCAAGAGAGGAACATGGTAGTCAAGCCAAAAAAAGAATAATTAAAACATTAAAGAAGGCAAGAGATGATGGTTAGAAAGGAAACATATTCAAAGACAGCAGTGCAGAGGTGAAATTCAGCCGGTTCTACAGAACCGGTTATTGTAAGAAATCTCCTTTTGTTTTTTCCCCACTTTGCAGGATTAATCCTGTAAAGATTAACTTTACAGGGTTAATCATGTAAATAAGGCGATTGTTGCTAGCCGAATCTTTATTGCCTTGCTTACAGTAACTGCCTCTCCCCTTATTACATTGTAACTTTGGTGAAGTTTAATTCTGTGCTTAGTGATGTTTAATCCTGTGGCCACATCCACAGAACTGGTACTAAAAAAAGGGAGACTAGATAGAAGGGGATTAATAAAATGCACAATTTGATTTAAGGAGAAATAATAACAAGAAGGGAAATTAGAATTAAGAACTAGGTAATGGGAAATTATAACCTAATATGAAAATGTATATTATGATTCAGCCAGGTCCTGAATTAACTCTCTTAATTTGGCTACTGTGGTAAAGTCATCCCCTGAATTGATTTAATTTGTAAATATGTACAATTACAAGTGTCATCCATATAGCACTTTAAGTCATAAAGGGATTATTTGGCTTGGCAAAGTCAACAAATTTGACTATTTTGAGCAAATCAATTATGCAAACTATGACATGTTGCATGAACATGACATTAAATATATTAATTGATGCAATTGGGATCATACTTCATACTAAGACACAATAGGATTTGTGGTAGATTGTGTTTCTTGAGGCAGGTTTGATGAAGCTGTTAACACAGCCTGCCTAATAGGATCTTCTATGTGCCCAGCATGTTGTACAAACTAAGCATTTTGGTCATTGCCAAGTCAGAATATCAACAAAGTATATTAGAATCATAATTTGCTCTTTGAATAAAGGAGGCTGGATAGATTACTTCAGTTATCATCAATGACTCTAATTTGTAGCATTTAAAACAATTGTTGAATGTTTTAATATAATATAAACCAGCTAGAAATGAGGATAGAAAAATTCCCCCACATGCCCCAAAGAAACCCAAGATATTTGTATAATTGAAAACTCTGTTATTGTGTTTTTCTTTTAAGACAAAATATGTTAATATACAAGTTGCTTTTTCTAAACTAAAACCTCAGTATTCAGGTTAAATTGCTGTGTTGGCACTTGCAATAAATAAATGGGTTTTGGGTTGCAGTTTGGGCACTCTGTCTCTAAAAGGTTTGCCATCAATGCCCTAGAGCAGGTGTGGGCAAAGTTTTTGACTCGCGGGCAAAACTTTTTGACTTGCGGGCCACAATGACGGGCTCCCCCTCCCCTAGCCCCCCACCCCCACCCTTACTCCCCCTCCCGCAGCCCCCCTCCCCCACGTGTCTTTGCAGGTGTGGGATGCCGAACGCAGCA
>JAEANM010020438.1:0-12105 GCA_017656035.1 Myanophis thanlyinensis
TCGGCTGTAAACCGCCCCGAGTCCTCAGGGAGATGGGGCGGTATATAAATACGATTAAAGTTAAAGTTAAAGTTAAATATTGGTGGTTGGGGGAATGTATTTTTTCTTTCATGAGAAATATTTATTTCAGTCTTACAAGAACCAAAGGCTGTGTTAATGTTCTCTCAGTCTCCCAGTTTTATCATTACCAATAATCACATGCAATAGTTTGGGCTAAGATATAAAGATTTGTGGAAAGAGGGGAATTGGGTATCAGCACTTTAATTCCTACAGAAGTCCATTTTTGGAGCTGATTTTTCTAGCAGGGACATCTGCAGTCCGAAAATTCAAGATGTTGTCATAATGACATGACCAAAGCCCAGTATTTATGAGCGTCATTGTTCAGCTCAAACTGCCACCCTGACTTTTTAAACATTTTCCCTTGCCCCTGATGCCCCTATCATCTAGAAAAATCTTCCACCCAAATGGGGCTCTAAGGAGTAATTTTCCTCCTTTTTGGACTATGCAGTAAAAAGAACATTCTGTCTTTCGCTGTGAACTTTTTGCAGCTTTTTACTTATTTTGCTAGGGAGGACTATACAGACACAACATTAGTATTATATAACTCAAGTACAATTGTAATTTTAAACAATATCCAGCTATTAAACTCCATGAGTAAATCTTCCTGTTATATACAGCTTCAAGCGCTCTTTTTCTTGGGAGGAATTTCTTAATTCTCCCTCTTCCCATCTGAATCCAGTTTGTGTCTGTCTGTTTAGCAAGTCTCCACAGATGATTCACAGATTACTTTCTCCTGGATGATGGTTGTCAGCTTCTCCTTGTCCACATTGGCTAAATTGCCAACTGATGCTGCTGAATTATTTTCACTTTACCTCCAAGCTGCAGAGAGCTGAAATTGAGCAGGACAAAGGGTTGTCACAAGAAAAGCTTCATGCGTCTTTCTCATAAGAAGTCTTTCTGCCAGTGAATGGAAATAATAACCCCTTGGTCTGATGGTTCCAGATAATCTTCTTTTCCTCTTCTATTTCCATAGCCAAATCTAGGATCTGTTGAGTGTCTGAACTAACTCTTGGCCTTTTAACAAATTAGCTTCTTCTCTTTTAAAGTACTGATTCCACATTGTCTACAAGCGGCTCCTGTTCCCTCTCACAATTCCCGCCTCTCTTTTCCTATAATATCCTGAAATCCTATGCCCTGAATCCCACAGTTTATCTATTTAATTTAACAATTTTAATCTTACCTTTAATTCAAACAATAGCGTTTGAATCAGTTTCAGTCCTCAACTTTAAAGTGTACCACACAGATACTGGAGAAGTTTACTTACAGAGTATCCGGATCTAAATCAAATGTCACTTGATACATTTATCTTTGAAGCTTCATTTTGTTAGTGTTATTTTTTTAATCCACAAATAGAAAACCCTTAGACTTGTCTTGGCCAGAGCAATCACAATATTAGGCACAAGAGTATAAGTCATGAATTGTCTTATAAATTGAACAGTAATGTTTAATTTCATGCATCATTTGCAACTTGTTCTATTAATTCAACAAATTCTGAAGGTGTTCATAAAAGCTAATCAGAAACTAAATTACTATATTTTGTGTTTCTTAGGAAAAGTTTGAAGAGATACTCATTACATCTTATTCAAGATAAGATGTATACATAGTTATGTGTCAAGCCAAAATAGACTCTCTGCAGATTTTTTTTCCTTACTCAATTTTCTTTGAATTAGTTAGTTTCGTTTCAGGCTTGCGATACTATTCTTTAGAAAATGTATTGGGAAGTTAGAGTTAGATAGTGAATGGGAGTCTTATCTTTGTAGCATTCTTTCCCGTGAGAAGTAAGGATGTTTCTGCCTCCTGCGGAAGAAGAACCAGAAGATAACTCTTTGGTGCTACCCTGCTTGGATTGGAAGAGATGTGATGGCATGTGATGAATTAGAGGAAGAAACTTTGACTTTACTTTGGGTGGAGAAAATGTGGGAATTCAGATTTGGATTTTCTCCAGATATGTCGATATGATGTCTTCAATAAAATCTCATTCTGAGGACTTCTGTTTCCTGAGAGTTTTGATTACATTGGAGATGTTACTTGGAATCCTGATATTATGCTTTGTCCTCTTTGCTGATGAAAAAGAAATCATGATACAAAATCTTGCTAATAGTGTAATGTATATACTACTCTAATTTTTATGACCTTTAACTGAAACAGTTTTTGGACCAACTGTCCAAAATCCAGGACCCATAACTCCTGAGGGAATGAAATACGCAGAAATTGTATCTGCTTCAGTACTGCTGGGTGCTATTGAGCTGCTGTATTTCACTTTCAACTTTCTGTTATAGTTTCACAGCCATCTTGCAATGCCTTTCTCTTCCTTTCCCACCCAGCAGCAGTTATTTACTTGTCTGCTAGGAAGGTAAGGGAACATCCAATGCTCACTGCCAGAGTCCCACAAGGAAACTCAGTGGAGAAGATGGCAAGAAATTGAAAGTTGCTCCTACTCCCACGGCTTTTTTTGTCTGAATTTGATAGTTCCATTTCCCTGTTTAGATATGAAAATTTGTCTGAAAAAATGATGTAATGGGCACAAGTTATCTACGGTATTTAAAATTTGACCTAAGAGAAATTGTATGCCATTGCAGTTCAGTATATCTATAACTATTAGTGCTATCTTTTCTATCACTACCTCTATCACTACCTTGGTCAAGCACTAATTTCAAATTCATGTTTTACTTATGGTTTTCCAGCTATGAATGCAGTATTTGCAGGTTTAGATATGTTACAATACATATTTTATTTTTGTTTACACAATAGATACATATACAGTTTTTGGTGTCTTGTGCTTGTTGTAATTATCTGTGCATATCTGAATGCATAATAAGCCACTTTGAGATACAATATTTTTTAGTTGACTGATTATATAGCCATGAAAAGGTTAACATGCAATCTTGCAGTTTATTTACACCAGATATTAAGGAAAATATTTTATTTCATTAGAGCCACATATGCCTCTTACCAATAAATAAGATATAAGATAATATTTCATTTGATATTGATATTGATGATTCGCTGTGGAGACCCTTAACGAGAACAGCCGAAAGAAGATTTCATTTGATATAATTTCTTAATAATAATGACTGACAGTATTTAAAGTACACATATTTCCCCTCACAAAGACAGTTAATAAAGTAAAGATCTTAAATTGTTCAGTAATCTTCACTGAGGGAAATACATTTGGATTTGTCCTCTCTTTTTTATTTATTTATGTTTTGGATACTCATTATTGCAAGTCCTTGCTAACCTTTGTGAAATATCACATTTCTCTGCAGCAAGCTGAACTTTGCAGGATCATATGTGAAATACTGCATTTTGTGAATTCTGTCTTTTAATAGGATCAACTCAACCCATTAAAAGCCAGACCTAATCTGGATATTGTGATTGTGAATCAGTGCTGTTCTCTACATCATGGATTATAGAAGCATGAAATAGAATGTTCTGTATGCTAGGAATAATTCCCACTGCATTTGATCAACACAGAGAAAGCTGTAATAATTTGGCAAATTAATTCAAATTGATAATGCTAGTTTATCCATTAAGAAGTAAAATCAATGATCTTACAGTTTCCCAAAATAATTAAAAAATATCTAGATGACATAAAATATATATGAAGTATAGTAAGAGCCTAGTGACTAATTTCTCTATCACCTGCTTAGCAAAATTGCTTTAGTGTGAAAACCACAGTTGTTGGTAGAGAGATATTATGCCTGAGATCTATAGAATAATAATGTGATGTGATTTACACAGTAGAGTTTGAAATACAAACTTGATAAAGGTTACCATTTTTTTCAGTTTACAAAATGATATGAATCTTGTCTGACAAGCTGTTCAAATGATATTAAAAGAGGAAGCAACAGCAGGTGAGAGCACATATTTAGTTAATGTGATTATAGCAATCTATAAGTTTTGGAAGTACAATCTTAAAAAAAAGATAGAAACCCAAATAGATAGAAACATCGGTGCCACGCTGACAAAAATAAGATTGATTTAATAAACCTAGGGTGAAATTTGGACACAAAGAATTATGAAAGCATTCTTTCAAGTCTACTTGATTTTCATAGCTATAGTAGCACACTTTGGGAAGAAAATGGTTCATTTGCACTAATATTACATGCATTTGCAAATGATATTATAATGAAAAACCTTTTGAGTCAACATATTAAGAAAAGTAACTTCTTTAGGAAATAGAAGCATGCTAAACATTAGTCATTTATGCTGTTGGGATTTTTGAATGAAGGCCTGATGTCATTTGATTATCATTAATACATTGCTATATTATTTATTTATTGGGGGAGTTGTTACATTTGCATGAAATTAGATCATATAGACTTATGATAGCTTACGACATATAAATTATGATAATCCACATATAGTAAGGAAAATTAACATAACTACAATAATAAAACACTGATACGAAGACAAATTTACTTGCAACTCAAGTAACTATGCCTCAATAACAGTCAGAATAAAAAATAGCAATTACACAAAAAGTAAATAACGGAAAATCCCTGATAGTAAGTAATAATACAACCTATGCACTATTTTTCAAATGACTGTATTTCTCCACAGATATGGGTGAAAAGTTAAGACTGGACTCAGAAGCAAAAAAAAGCTGACCCTGGATTCTAATTTCTTTGCCACCTTATCCTGAACATAAATCTAAATAAATAATGAATGTAAATGTCTCTGCCACTGATACAGATATAGCTCTGAAACATTTTACCAATGTGTCTAAATTATACTTCATTTTAAAGAGATATTGACAAATTAATTCACAGCTGCACCTTGATCTTAGAGAGCTAATACTTCTGAAGAAAAACAGAATTAATTGTCTTGAAAAACAACATTGTCTTGCAAAACAATGTTGTAGTAAATGTTATGGTACTTGACAATAACTGAACTATTACATGATGCTTCAAACTAGTGCCAGGCACATGTTTGTGGGTTCACTAGAACAAGACCTATAGGTAGTTCTCGATCTACAACCATTCGTTTAGTGACCGAAGTTACCACAGCACTGAAAAAGTGACTTATAATGATTTTTCATATTTATGACCAGTACAGCATCCCCATGGTCATGTGATCAAAATTAAGAGCTTGGTAATTGGCTCATATTTATTATGCTTGCTGTGACCCAGGGTCATGTGATCACCTTTGTAACCTGACAAAGTTAATGAGGAATCCAGATTCCCTAAGCAACCATGTTACTAACTTAACAACTACAGCGATTCTCTTAACAACTGTGTCAAAAAATGCCATAAAGCTCACTTAAGAATTGTCTTATATAGCATTAGAAATTTTGAAGTCAATTGTGGCCATATGTCGAGGAATGCCTGTACATAGGTGATTAATCCCCAGAATGCTGATTCATCTTCCAGAATTATATTTGCTCTGTGAATGAGACAAGCAGTCTCTAGATTTCATAAATAAAATAACAACATTCTTCCATTTTCTTTCAAACTTGAACAGCATAGCTACTTATAGTTGAAAGTGAATAAAGTAATTGATCTTTACTCCCATCATTCAAATAGAGGAATAAGAAGGAAATGCACACCCCTGAGTTGTCGTCTTTATTTGGACTGCATTGTACCAAAAATTGAAGGGGTACAATGATTTCTTAAAGATTCCAGCAAAAATAGGATGCCAGACTGAATTAATGGAATTTTCTGTGTTTAAAGCCAATTCAAATGTTTATAAAATGAATGTGGTTATATGTTACACACATCGTAGCAAGTATTATGCCAAAGTGAGAACACATCTGGTGAGAATCAAGGGCTATAAGAGAGAGAAGGGGAGGGAGGAAGAGGTAGGGGGAGATTGAATATAACAGACTGGAAACAATATGGAAGTAGAAACAGCTGTGCCATTACATGGATAGGGATAGCAATTTTCATTTTTAGGTATAAGTATTATTATTATTGACTATTACAGATAGTCCTCTGTTTATGACCACAATTGAGCCCCACATTTCTGTTGCTAAGTGAGACATTTGTTAAATAAATTTTGCCCCATTTTATGACCTTTCTTGCCAAAATTGTTAGGCAAAACACTGCAGTTGTTAAGTTAGTAACATGGTTGTTAAGTGAATCCTGCTTCCCCATTGACTTCGCTTGACAGAAGGCCACAAAAGATCCTGTGACCCCGAAACACCGCAACCATAATAAATATGAGTCAACTGCAAATCACCCGAATTCTGATCGTGTGACTATGGGGATGCTGCAAGAGTCATAAGTGTGAAAAATGATCATAACTCACTTTTTCAGAGCTGTTAAAACTTTGAATGGTCACTAAATGAACTGTTATAAGTAGAGGACTACCTGTATAAACATTTTCTGGATAAATATGTTTATGCAGAAATCTTTGAATCAACTCAGCTGTGAAAAATAGTATGAATTGTTCAAAAGGCAGAAGAAATCACTCAAAAGTTTATATTTGGCACTCCTCAATCTCATCTACCTTGACATACTTTTTACTGTTTTTGTTCTTGTGCTTATTGTGCCATGACATCAAAAACTAGCTGACTCTAAGTTTCTACTTTAAATAGGGAAGAAAAGAATAAAATGACTGTCTAGATCTTTGCCCTCACTGCAACTTCTTTAATAGATACAAACTTGTAATTTGTCTGTCATTCCTAGATTGTGGCAGGCATTGGAATGAAAGACATTTGTCTCATGGGGACATACTTTCCCTCCTAGTTTTTTTTTTAACAGATTGTTGATGATTTCAGCAGGCACGGTAGCACTTAATAATTTCAAAGGGAGTGATGAATTAATAACTTTTATGGGTGCCTCAAATTAATTGGACATTTCAACTTACCTAACATCATTTCCAGCCACGTTAGTTAAATTGTCACTGAACTGTGTAAAAATGCATTGGGGTTGTGGAGGACTAGATGTAGTAGGCTAGATATAGTTCCCTGTTTTTACCCTAACCTCACAATATAACCAACCAATTCAGAGTTGTCCCTTGGGGTGCAAAGGACCAGACTCAAATGATTCAGTTTCTAATACAATATGTGAAGACCTAGCCTCTGGAGAAGACTAATGTTGGGAAAGATGGAAGGAAACAGAAGAAGAGGATGATCAGCAGCAAGGTGACTTGACTACATTATAACTGTAATAAGGACCTAAATACCAGTTTAGAGACATTGAACTGAACTGATGAAGCTTCTTGAATAAAGGAAAAGGCCAAAAAAGTCCTGTTGCTGTTATAGCCAAAAACCCGGTCCAAATCGGTCAAATAAAACACGAGAAATGGGGTCCGTTTGGATGACCGCGAGGGGTCCCCTTTAATTCAAGACGCGAGTAAAACTCACGATGCTGGACGTCAATCAAGTGCAAGAGGGAGTCTGCAGGGAAACCGTGGCTTTTATAATTGCTGCGGCTTCAGATTTCTTCGCTTCTCATTGGCTGGTGATCCAGCCAATGGGAAGCGCCGCTTTGACAGCCAATCAGCTGTTAGTCGACTTCCTGCACATGCGCAGTATACAACAGTTGCCTTTTGAACAGTACCTTTGGGACAACCATGACTGTCTCTAAATGACTGAGCATCTCCATAGACAGATTAGAGACAGATCACCTTGGAGAAAATCTATCCATGTGGTCACTAAGAGTTGCAAAAACTTGGTGGCACATAATCAATTTAGCCTGTATAACCAGCTTATATTTACAAGACATGCATGTAGAAAAGTTAGTATCTCTCTATCTTCACACAGTTTTAGTTTATCCTTAGAAGACATTCCTGATATTGGACTTCTAGAGAAGAAATGGCAGATTGAAGATGGTTCCATGAAACACGAGGCTGATGAATATTGCAGAATGAAAAGCCAACAAATAGATTAGATCTTTTATAATACATCTCTGGAAGGAGATACGATTTGAGATTTTCCCTAATTGGTCCATAGTTTTTCCTTCTGGCAAAATTGTAAGACAGCAGTCGCAGATGGGTTTAGCGCTCTGGAGCTGAGTGAATAGCTATCTTGCTCTGACTGCAGTTAGAAACTTTGAAAGGATACTGGGTTCACATACTTCCTTTTGTAATCACTTTTTAAAATTATTTTTAAATTGCTTTTTAGTTATTAGAAATCTTTGGATCAAGTTTTACAGCAGTGGATGAGTTCCTCAATCTTTACAAAAAGAGTTTGTTTTTTTTAAATAAATAACAATAGGGTGATTAGAATTTTGATTTTATAAATGTACTGAGGGACCAAATACATTTGAAATAAGATTTTTTGAATTAATTAAAAAAATTATTCCTATGAAAAAATGCTTTTGTTTGGAATTCTTTAAAAAAAAGATAAGATTTTAAAAATTGGATACTACAAGTAAGTAGAAGAAACTAAAGATTACAGTTCAATAATGACACATTTGACTTAAAAATAAAGAATGCAGTGAAATATTTTAACATATTGAAGAATATTTTTGAACAATGATCCCAGAAGTTAATATTAAGAGTGTCTTCCTCTATAGATAGAGTTTAAAAATGGTAAAAGAAGGGGAACAAGTTTTAACTTATAAGATTGAAGGTGGATTTAAAAATGACAAGCTACAAGATTGACATAGAAAAAGATGCTATACTAGACAAACAAAATGACATTATTTGAAGAGATTAGTGATCAAGATTGTTAGAAGTAAAAGATGGAAGGTAAAGCTGGTTTATTTGATCAAGATTAAAATAAAGATGTTTTTTCTGATAACCCTTAATGAACTTTTGCTGAGATTAGGGTTGTAATAACAAAGCATTAAGGGTTTGTTTATAGAAAAGAATGTGGTAAGAAGAAATCATTTGTCTATTCTAGAACTTTATGTTATTAAAGTTCAAGTTATTAAACTTTATAATTACTGTGATGAACTGGGAAGTCACTTATTTATATACTTCTTTCCTTTACTATATATTTTTCTATTTTTCCTTTCTTCTTTTCTTTACCTTTTATGTGTTTTGTATTCGTTTTTATCATTGTAAATGTAATTTTATTAAGATTATTATAAAAAAGAGATTCCTGATATTCATGATAATGTAGGATTGTATAAAATGACTATATTTCTAGCCTTAGAAATGTCTGTCTCTCTTTTCTTTCTTACGTTTATAACCATTTTTGGTGATAGACCTCAACGCTGTACTACAAAGATCCCAAGAGATTGTCCAAGAATTGTCCAGTTTGCTTAGTACTAGCAAAATAGTTGTGTCATAAGCCTTGGAGTACAACCTTGAAACATTGCAGTGTGTCATAAATTAGCAAATCCTATTTTATTAGGAAGACCCTTTTGTTCAATCAGGCCTTTTCCTGTTATGTGACGTTCCAATGTTCTTGCATTAAAAAGGGTAATTTAAAATATAGTGATTAAGTGCTTAGCAATCACTATAAGTGATTAAGTGTTTAGCAATTAATGATAAAGGGGTCAGATGAACATCTTAAATAAGATTTCACTATCCCTTGCAAGCCGTGCCTTTCTGAAAGCAGGTATAAGGCTATGTTTACAGCATTAAAGAAAATTGTAAAGCCACTATATGTAAAAGATAAAACTTGGACAGATTCTAGAACATGCTATTCAGGGATCGTGGTCTATTTTAAATGCTTTCCTTTGAAAGATGTTGCTTGAAAGGGCCATAATTTTCTGGTAATCACATTTTCTCAGAGTGTTATATCTGGTGGCAGCAACATTTTACCGGATGATTGTTGGCAGCTGCATGCAAATTACTCAGGAAGCTGTTGATTTCCTGAGTATGCAAATTGCACAGCTCAAACTGAGTAGGCACTTTGTTTTTCGTTTTTATTTGTGGGTGCTTCTCATAAGAGCATTCTGTATCCAAAATACACCTGATTCAGAGGCGACTAAAAAGTCTCTACTCTGGCAAACTGCTGGCTGCATCCTTTGGAATTATCCCTTCACCCTTTCATTCTAAGCTAAATACTCTTTTTAACCTTACGGTCAATATACTTGGTTTTCTTTTCATTCAAGAAACCATTTCCTTTTGAATTAATATGTTTTATTAAAATACAGAATAGACGTATTATGCTGGCTAGAAATGAACTTTACTCTAGTCGCTCCAATTAAAATCGTAATTTAACAATGACCCAGCTGTGTAATTTTGAACAAGCTTTTATCCTGTAGCTCCAGCTGCTCCAGTGTACTCTAAATCTGTAACAGGGAGTCAGTAATTTTCACACTGTAATTTCACACTGTAATTGTAAGAATCACTAAATTGATATTTTTCAGTTTCACAATACCAAGCATAAACTTACTAAATGAATGATTACCTGAAAGTATTATTAAAAGAGTCTATTTGTTTATTTATATTAAGTATTGTTAATACTGTAACAACCATGAGCAGGACATAAAATAGTAAAAGCCACAAATTCCCAAGCTTGCTTAGTATTTAATACATCACAATAAAAATCAGCAAAACTCCCATAAAAACTATTTAAAAACTCATGGCTGTAGGTGCAGCATTCTCCCATACATCCACATCTCATCTTGCTGTGCTCCGGCCTCATTTTATCCCACCACTGTCTTTGTTTGCAGTTTTGGCTTGAAGATGCCACAGCACATTTTCATTGTTTTTTCTTGGTTCCAAATAGCTGAGACATAGGATTCTATGGGAGAGTTAATAACCTACCTTATTGTTTTGGTGTCTTGAGTCAGTGTAACCCCTGGTGACTGCCTGGAGTAGTCTTTGGAGATGTTTTGGTTTGTTTGTTTGTTTTGTATGATTTCAGTGTAGTTTGCCATTGGCAGCTTCCAAAGGCTAAAAGACAGTGTCTAGCCAAAGATTACCCAATTGGTTTTAGCCTAAGGTAGGATTAGAACACTTCCAATTTCTTCCCTGATGCCTTAATCACTGTTCAAAACTGGCACTGTAGCAACATATGTTAATAAAGCTAAATTTGAAATAAACAATGCTAAATCTTTAATATATTTCTATGAATTCTTCACTGAGAGCTTGATTGTTAAGTTTTCACACAAAGTTGGGTGGCAAACCCCCACTTCTTTGAACACTTGGATCATTGCATTTCAATGGAAAACTAGCTCTAATCCCAAATGGATTATCCACAAATGGGATTTTCCCATGTATTTTCCCTATAAAGTATGCACATGGCTAATAATATGGATGGGCTCCAAATCTGTGAGCAATCTCCTTAGGGTTAAGTCTCCATGAATTCGTAGAGAAAGAGGAACATGTTTCGTAGTAAAATATGTGGCAAATTCCCAATTGCAATAAATCCACTTCAAGTTTGGGTTAAATCTCCATGAATTCAAAAAGCAAATGGCCAACACCAATGGATTCAGAGCACATCGATATGGTTAGGAGGGTGTATACTTTTTGAGCTTGCCTTATCTACATTTCCTGGGGAAATATATGGGAAAATGCCATTTGGGTAAAATCCATATAGGTTTAGTATTAGGTATCCATGAATTCAGGGACCAAAATGGACATCACCAATTGATTCAGAGCCCATCAGTATTGTTAGGAAAGTGCATGCTTTACGTGTCTGCCTTATCTATGTTTCCTAGTAAAATACATGGAAAAATCCTGTTTGGGTAAAATCCACCTAGGGTTAGGTTTAGTTGTTCATGAATTTGCAGAGCAAAATGGATATCACCAATAAAATCAGAACTTATGGGTATGGTTAGGAGTGTTCATACTTTTTGAGACTAATTATCTACATTTCCTGGGAAAATACATGGGAAAATCCAATTTGTGGAAAATCTACTTAAGGTTAGGATCAGATCCCCATGAATTTTCTGAAGAAAATAGACATCAACAAGGCATTAGGAGCAGATAGATATTGATAGGAGAAAACATATTTTTCAAGCCTGCCTTAGCTACACTTCCTGGGAAAATACATGAGAAAAATGCAATGAGCGGAAAGTCCACTTAAGCCAATGATGGCAAACCACCAGAGACCCAAACACCAGCTGGCTGGTGGGAGGCGGGGCATCATAACACTGGCAGTTCTGCAAGAGGTGAGATCTTTTTCTTTCGTGAGCTTCTGTTTTGTCATTTGCAGGGAAACTTCTGTTTTCCTGCAAATTTATTTATTTATTTATT
>JAEANM010020439.1:0-12105 GCA_017656035.1 Myanophis thanlyinensis
CCTGGGTACTTACGGGACTGCCTGTTGCCACCATCAGTCTCCAACTGACCGGTGCACTCCCACAGGGCAGGCCTCCTCGGGATACCACCATCAGGCCGATGTCATCTGACGGCCCCGAGAGTTCGAGCCTTCTCTGTGGCTGCGCCCTCCTTATGGAACGAACTCCCCCCTGAGCTCCCATAATTACCCGCGCGGCCGCATTCTGTACTAGCTGCAGCCTCCTCCTACTTGCTGTACACCGCCCTGAGTCCCTAGGGAGAGGGGGCAGTATATAAATTCAAACAAACAAACAAACAAACAAATAAGAAAAAAAACAGCTTGAAAAATCAGACTTGAAAAAAAGCTCATTTTTCCTGATTAAAAATGCCAGATTTAAACAAGTAATTCAGTGGTGTGACCTCCCCCCAAAAAAAGTTCTAAAGTCATAAACTGGGCTGTACCACTTCCAAATGGAGCAAAATTGTAACATCATTTACTTCGTCTCCACAATATTTGTTAGGAATGTAAATCTAACAGTTGGGTTCACAATATATAAACCAGGATTGTTACTTTAAGTACTGTAACTTTAAGTAATGCAGAAAGTGTGATTGACTGCTGTTTCCTCAAGCAGCCATAAGATGGAGCCAGAATCATTGGTAGAAGCTGGTTGCTGTTATTGTGGCTGAGGAGTTAGAAGTGCCGTATTAACCACAAGGATATTCTGTGAGTTTTTTCTATTGTTTGCAAACTGTTACCGAACTATATATTTGTTACTGGACTTTGATTATTGGATTATCCCTGAACTGACTGACTTTACTATGTATGAATTTGGATTGATTGATGGCCTTTGCATACCTTTATTTCCAAGGAAGTAAAAACCTATTTTTCTACTCAGTGTCTCTGTATTCTGGTTTGTGTATTCTACCACAACACTCTCACAACACTTCATTTCGCACTCATTCTCCTAATGGGGGACTATCCTTAACAATATTAAAAATTCCATTTGAGAAATCAGCACAAGAAGAAGCAAAGGGCTGGAATTCAAAGTCTCCCATCCCCCACCCAGCCCTGCTGTTTTTCCTACTTGCAGATAAAAAAAAATATTTACAAAAACAATCGAGAAAGTGGACCCTTACCTACCTTCTGAAATGAAACAGTCCACTTTGCTGCCAGAGGTTTCTGATCAGTGGTGAAATTCAATTTATTTATTACCGGTTCTATGCGCGTGGCCACAGGATTAAACATCACCAAGCCCAGAATTAAACTTCACCCAAGTTACAATGTAATAAGGGGAGAGGCAGTTTCTGTGAGCAAGGCAATAAAGATTAGGCTAGAAACAACTGCCTTACTTACAGGATTAACCCTGTAAAATTAATCTTTACAGGATTAATCCTGCAAAGTGGAAAAAAAACAAAAGGAGATTTCTTCTGATAACCCATGGAAACCTGCTGAATTTCACCTCTGCTGGAAACTAAACCATATGAAGAATGGCTGCAGGTTTTGGGTTTGGCTAGTCTAAAGAAAAAAAAAGAATTAGGGGTGACATGATAGACATGATTTCAACATTTGAGGCACTGCCACAAAGCAGAGGGAGTCAAATTATTCTCTAAAGCACAAGAGGGCAGGACAAGAAATAAGGGTTGGAAACTGGTAAAAGAGAGAAGCAACCTGTAATTAAGGAGAAACTTCCTAACAGTAAGGACAATTAACCAGTGGAACAGCTTGCCTGATCACTGGAGGTTTTTAAGAAGAGACTGGACAGTCACTTGTCTTAGATTGTATAGATCAGGTGTGGGCAAAGTTTTTGACTCGCGGGCCAAACTTTTTGACTCGTGGGCCACAATGACAGGCTCCCCCTCCCACAGCCCCCCACCCCCACCCTTACTCCCCCTCCCACAGCTCCCCCCACCCTTACTGCCCCTCCCACAGCCCCCCCCACATGTCTTTGCAGGTGTGGGATGCCGAACGCAGCAGCTCTGGAGAAGAAGGTAAGAGGGCGACGGGCAGGAGCGGGGTGGGCGGGTGTGTGTGTGTGCACGCAGCTCCGCAGCAGCAACGCCGGCTCTTCTCCCACCGCCCAGGTGCTGCTGATGGCAAAAAACAGCTCCGGCAAGACAAGCATGCGCTCCATCGTGGGATTTAGTTGGTGAAGTGGAGCGCATGTTTGTCTTGCTGGAGCCGCTCTTCACCATCAGCAGCAGCTGGGCGGCGGGAGAAGAGTGGTGTTGCCGCTGTGGAGTTGCGCCCGTCTGCTGCTCCCCCCACCCTGCTCCTGCCCACTGCCTTCTTACCTTCTTCTCCAGGGCTGCTGCGTTCGGTATCCCACGCCTGCAAAGAAACGTGGGTGTCAGCAGCCTGTCCTACTTCGCCGGGTGGCTCCCCGCGACCCTCCCCGGATGGCTCGGCGACCTCGTCAGCGGGAGGGGCGCGAGGACAGCAGACGCTCATTGTCATCATCCTGCGCTCAGCCCCATCCTCACGTAGGTCGCTCGCGACATGCCAATCACCGAGGCAGCAGCGACCCTAGAGCGACCCTCCAGTGAAGCTGCGGGAGCCATGCTTCTTGAGGGTGCCACGCTCTCGGTACGCTGCCGCTGTCAGTGAGCGCAGAACTAGTTCCGCGGGCCAGATTTAAAAGCCCAACGGGCCGGGTGTGTCCCGCAGGCCGTAGTTTGCCCATGTCTGGTATAGATTCTCCTGCTTGAGCAGGGGGCTTGACTAGAAGACCTCCAAGGTCCCTTCTAGCTCTATTCTATTCTAATTCTAGATATGCTCTCATCTTGAATTGCATCAAAGGGATGGTAAGCTGCTTAAAGGACTGGAGTATCTGCTTCCAATTTGGGGCATCTGGGAGCCAATTGACAGCACACAGATCAATCTACTCACCTTGGCAGTGAAGAAGCTGACCTAAGAAAGCTAGGATTGCTGTCCAGCTAAATTTCACCTCTGCTTCTGATCTATCATGTGCACGTAACTCTGTTAACAAGCAGGAGCAGAAGCTGGTATAAAACACATGACTGAGCTGCTGTTACAAAAGCCAGATTAAAGCCCTGAGTTATTACAGTTTGGATTAAAGTAAAGTTCTTTGAGACACCAGACTAGCATGCATTCACGTTCTTCCAACCCACTTGCTTGCTGCAAACCCAGATTGCAGCAAGCAAGGGATTGGAGGCATGTAAAGGCACGCTAGTCTGGCTATTATGGAGCCACTTTCCAAACTCAACAAAAAATTAGGTATCAGTATTCTCCTGAACCAGTGCAAACTAGCTGAATCCCACCACTGACTTATTTCCTCTGCTATTGCCAGATATCATTCATATTTTACAGCACCATCAACACTTTCCTTACAAGAATAATTGAATTAAAATAGTTTCCAAGGTGAATATTTTAAAAAAATATTTATACAGTATAAGTTTACAGATTATTCACTTTCTTGAAACAGAATGTTTATAGATAATAAAAACAAATAATGGGCTCTGGTCTGCATGGCTAGAATCCATCATATTTGTATGTAAATGTTACTTGCTAAAAAGTAGATATAAAACATACATACTTGTGTCTGTGATCATTTCCTTGATCATTAATAACTGTCATTTATTCTGAGACTATACTATCTCATAAGAAAGACTAATAATTTTATTGGCAAAACATGGACAGCTTCTCCTAACAAGTTTCCAAAAGTCCTGCTGTTTGCTTGGCACCTCTTCCAATTACTCTTTGGAAAGTAGACAAACACAAATATAGTGGACAATGGTTCTATTATAGCTAAGTCTAATGAAAAATTAGTGTCGCTACAAAAAGCCAAGGTTTTAACCTAGATAAATGTGCAAAATATAGATATTTATCACAAACGTATAAAGGTGGCAAGCGGGTCATACCATTCAAAATCAGGATTTTTATTTCAAAAGGTTCTACACTGCACATATTTGATAATCTCAAACATCCAGAATCAACTGTGGGATGTTAACAATAACCCTAATAAGAACAAATTAAATTAAATAATTTTAAAATGCAGATTATCACTATTCTTATTTTGAGAAACATGCTGAGAATTTGCAATTGATATTTTCTCCATTTATTTATTTATTTATTTATTTTACAGCATTTCTATACTGCCCCACTCCCAAAGGACTTGGGGCGGTGTACAGCCAATCTAAAACCAGACATATAAAAGTTAAGATATAATTAAAAACAAATTAAATCAATGGCCCAACCCAATTAAAAATTAGTCACTAACCAATTAAAATCTAATAAATTTAATTTATTAAAAAAATTAAAATTTAGAATTTAAAACCCCACTAAGTATTAGGCCAGACTGGCTTGTTGGAATAAATAGGTTTTTAATGCGCGCCAGAAGGTCTGGAGGTCAGCAATGGTCCGAATCTCTGGGGGGAGTTCGTTCCACATGGATGGTGCAGCCACAGAGAAGACTCGTACCCTCGGAGCTGTCAGACGGCATCGTCCCGACAATGGAACCCCGAGGAGACCTGCCCTGTGGGATCATACCGGTTGGCTAGAGGCTGACAGTAGCAACAGGTGGTCCCATAAGTACCCGGGTCCCAAGCCATGAAGCGCTTTAAAGGTGAGGCTGAGCAGAGAATTGGGTGATCTCCCCATCTTGACCACATGGTTATGTCAGTCTGCCTTCATCTGCTTCCACAAATTAAAAGACTTGTTGTGGGATGTCTTTAGTTTTTTTTTTTTTTTTTAAGTCAAATCTCCCTTGAATTGATTTTGATTGCTTGTAGGGTTGTTGTTGTTGTTTTGGCTACAATATGAAAGTGTTTTGTACTTTGTAAATTTTATATTCTGACACACAACACCTAAACCACAATGTACTACGCAGCCAACCACCATACAAAACTAACCCTGCCATTCACAAAAGGGGTGCCAGAAATGATAGCCGGAATTTTACAACCTCTAGGACAGAGGTGAAATTCAGCAGGTTCTAGCAGGTTTGCTAGAACAGGTGGTAAATTTTCTAAGCAGTTTGGAGAAACAGTTGTTAGAAGAAATCTCCTTTTGTTTTTTTCCACTGTACAGGGTTAATCCTGTAAGGAAGGCAGGAACAAAACATTCTGGTGTTGTTTCTAGCCTAATCTTTATTGCCCTGCTTACAGAAACTGCCTACCCCCCAGCCACACCCACCAAGCCATGCCCACAGAACCAGTAGTAAAAAAATTTGAATTCCACCACTGCTTTAGGAATAACAATATCCCACAAACCCACAAATATACTCTGCCAGGAATTATCCAACATCAAAGACAATATACAGAAGGATGAAAGTTACTAACACCATCTCAAAGCAGAACATTTAAGTAACTCCCTAATTTTTGTTTAAACTTACTAAATTAGCTTTGCTTAATATGATAAATGTTTATAGATTCTTCTAATTACAGGTCTAGTTTAGAGCTAAGACAGTTCTGTGAATACTGTTCTCTTTCACAGTATTTCTAGCTTTTTCTTATAATAGTTTTCATAATGAGTTTTTCAATTCAACCATTTATCATGTTCTTAAAATATATTAAGGACTGAGTATAAAGGCAAATGCTTAAACTTAGTCTAACCTGAGGCTTTCTGAGGCAAACAGTTCCCAGTAAATCAAGTGAAACAGAAAGCTTGCTGGATTTTATTTCAAAGCCACAGAAATTTGTTAGTATCTTTAAACAAAAAGTATTTATTTCAATATAGTAATGTTGAATAGACCAGGGTTTTTCAAACTTTTTCAGGTCATGGAAACTCTTTAAAAACAAAAATCAGAGAAACTCTAATCAAGAAGCAAAGCTCTTGTGACAGAAAAAAACATTTTTTAAAAAATATTAGTGTTCCATAGAAATTTTTTGACAGCTTTCTTCAATTTTCCTCCCTTTTTAATTATGTCCCTGCCATAATTAAGCTTTTTCTGGCCAAGTCACTAGCACAGCTTCTTTATGGGACCTTGCTCAGACCCTCAGCTTTGTGTTTTACACCATTGGAAAAAGTTCAATCCAAATTGATTAGATCAATTCTCCAAATACCACGTTGGGTCTCAAATGCACTTCTGTGCCTGAGACAGGATTCACAAAAGTTAAAGCAAGAATCTGTATAGCATCCTTAAATCTCTGGCTAAAGCTTAACTTCTTTTCACAAGGTCTTGGTCCATTAATCCTCCAAGACAAATTCTCCTCATCATGGAGCAAGGTTGTGAAGTCTAACTTTGCCAAACTAGGCTTTTCCCCAGCCTCAATACTCAAGCTGGACTTTGACCAAGCAAAACAAACCTTGCAACAAAGGGTAGAGGATATCAAAAGGCAAATGGACTTAGGGAAATCTCTGCTTCTTTCTGGCTCCAGACGCCATTAGATATATTATTTCTCCTGTCAGTATCTTAGCCAGTTGGAGTCAACAAACCAAAGGAAAACATTTTCCCTCACATGGTGCTGTCAGGATGATATATTCATAGCTGGAATAGGGCTTAGTAACAAGGTCAGCCAATGGGAGCTGCTTGGGTGTGGCTTAAGTCTGTGCTGAGCTCAGAAACTGAAACTGAAACAAGTCTGCATGCTGCAGCTCTGAACTGAAACTGTAAACTCTGCTCTGCTTGTATTTGCTACCATGTTGAAATCTTCTTTGGTATTGTATATTTACTTCGTATGTTGTATAAAAAGCTTAGTTCATTTACTTGTGTATGCTTCCGAATATGTTTGCATGCTGCAAACTCTGACAGGTTATGAGCCCAAAGCACACAAAGACAGACCTGTAATTAAGCTGAGGGACAACCTGTGTTCTATGCAGCAGAGAACAAAGTTGTGAAAGCTTGCAAGATGGCTGTTGAATTCTAGGAGAGCTATCTGCCTAGAATGGGACAGAAGAATTATATTGTTTGGGCTGCAAAGCTGGAATGTTTCCTGAAGGCAAAACAATTGTGGGATATTGTTTTTAATCCACTCCAGGAACCATTAGCAGCTGCAGAGCAAAGGAGCATGATCAGGCAGTGACCTACAACATCTTAAGTTTAGAAGATGAGAAATTCCTGAACATGGTTAATTTAAAAACTGCAAAGGACATATGGCTGCACTTAAGAAGTGTCCATGTGACAGTGTCTGCCTGTAATATGGTTCATTTGAAAATTGTACTGAGCCAGTTTAGAAACAGGAGAATCTGTTGAAAAACATTTGCAACAAATGCAGACTCTATTTGTTGAGTTGGAACAGTGTTGAATGAAGATTTATGAATCTCACAAAGTGCTGTTGGTGTTAAATATCATGGATGAAATATGGGACATTGTTTCTGTGGTGTTATGAGTGCAAACCTGAGCCAGAATTACATTTGGAGGTTTTAAAGGCTTGCTTGATTGCTGAGGAAAACAAGTGCCATTTTAGAAGAAGTCACAAGGAGAAATTCCTGAGGTGGGGCCCAAGGAGCAGAGAGAGAAGAGCAACAGAATGTTCCACAGACAAGATATCTCCAGAGACAGCCCAGCAAAGATTTTCTAAGCAGAAAGGCCAGCAACAGAAGAGGTGTTCCATCTGTGGTGAAAGGACTCATTTAAATAAAAATTGTTTGCAAAGGAAAAACTTTTTGCAAGGAAGAAAATCAGCAGATGAACAAGTTTCATCAAGTTTCACAAAAGTCAGCTATTGTAAAAGCAGAGACAAATGGTTAATAGACAGTGGGGCTAGTCAAATAATTGTTAATAATTCTAAATTATTATACAGGATGGAGCCGGCTGGGGGAGATGTAGTAGGCTTTGCAAATGGCCAGAAGGCAAAAGTTATTGGAAAAGACAGTGTCCTGATTCCATGTTTGTGTGAAAAATTTAGTAATATATTATGTGTACCTAAAATGAGCATAATTTACTGAGTGTCTCTATCTTAGATAAGCAAGGATTTGAGACCACATTTGTAAATGGGAAGTGTCTCATAAAGAGAAATGGGAATGTATGTGCATAGGGCATAAAGCAGGATAATCTATATGTGTTGCAGGCACAAAAGGTTCAATGTGCCCAAACATTTGGAAATGTGACACAACATGATTCATGTGTTCATCTCTTGCACAGAAAGCTTGGCCATGCAAGCTTCAGAGTTTTGCAAAAGATGGAACAGTTTGGAGAAGGGTTGAATTTAAAGGGGGTAAAACATTTGAACTGTGCAGTATGTAAGTCACCAAAGTCCAAAGCATTCCAAGTAAGCAAGAGTAGCACAAGGCAGATAACAAGAGCTCTAGAGCTGGTACATGCAGACTTGGTTGGCTCAAGACAAGCGAGTTTGTGGGGAGCTAAATATGCACTAGTCATTGTAGATGACTACAGCAGGTTTGGGTTCTGCTATTTACTAAAGAGTAAAATAGAGGTGGTACAGAAATTTAAGCAATGGGTAAACTTCATAGAAAGAAGATATAAACAACAGGTATGTCATTTGCAAACTGACAGAAGTTCAGAATTCATGTCAGCAAGTTTTCAACTTGGGACAGTTAGGAATAAAGCACAGACAAACAGCATCTGAGAATGGTGTAGTTGAGAGGCAGAATGGAGTCTTGCAAAGCATGAAGAGCTTACTGCTGGAGGATTCTAGTCTGAGCAGGTCATATTGGATTGAAGCCATACTGATTGCTAACTATTTAATCAAAGGCTATGGAGTTCATCTATCAATGATACTGCATATGCTATGCTATGCTATATGGGAGAAAGACATCTCTGGCACATTTAAGGGTGTTTGGAAGTAATGCATGGGTGCATATTCCAAAAGCAGTCAGAAGAAAAGGACAACTAAAAGCTAGGAAGCTCAAGTTTATGGGCTATGAGCTAGGCTTAAAGAGCTATCGTTTAGCAATGGGAGCAAAAGAACAGTGATTTCCAGGTCTGAAGAGCAAAATTAGAAGAGAATTGATGCAAATTTATGGAATAATTCACTTAGTGATGGTGACTCACTTAGTGATGGTGATTCACTTAGTGATGGTAACTTACTTAGTGATAGTGTCAGCATTCAGGGAAGAGAAGCTGAAAAAGATACGAAGCCAGAGAGGGTTAAAACACAGGAGCAGACAATGCCATATAGGTCAGAGCGATGGAACAAGGGAATTCTACCTGACAAGTATTCTGCTAGCAAAGTAAAAGTGTATAATGTATGGTATGAACCAAGGAACTATAAGGAAATGGAATCAATGGATGAACATAAAATGTTCACCTCTATGACTTTGCCACAGGGCTAGGCCATAGGCCATAGAATGTAAGTGGGTATATAAAAATAAAGTACTACCCCAAAAATGATGCTAGATTAGTGGCACAAGGTTTTTCACAGTTGAAAAATGTGCATTATGATGAGGCATTTGTGCCAACAGTAAAGAGTGAAACTATAAGGTTGACACTAGCATTGGAAGCAGCACATGGCCATAAAATTTGGCATTTTGATATAACCATAGCATTCCTCAATGCTGAGTTAGAGGAAGAAATTTACATGGTTCAAGCACCAGGGTATGAAAGTAAAAAGCCTAATACAGTGTATGTTAAACAAGGCCATTTACGGGCTGAAGCAGTTAGCCTGGAATTGGAATATCTGTTTAGATAAGGCATTAAAGAGTCTTGGGTTTAAGAGTTGAAAGGCTGATGGTTGCATATACACTGGAAAGTTAAAAGGCAAGGATTGTCAATTGTTAGCATTTGTGGATGATCTTTGCTTTATTGCAAAGGATGTATCACAAGTAACAGAATTTGCTAACCAGTTGGACAAAAAGTTTGAACTGAAAAATTTGGGAGAAATTTGAAATTATCTTAGGGTGGAGATACACAAATCTGAGAATGGTGGTTATGTTCTCAGTCAAAGAAGAAAAATTGAACAGCTATTGGAGAGATATAACATGAAAGATTGTAATACTGCTCCAACACCTGTGAATATAGATTTCCATAACACTTTGGGTGAGGATAAAAGCAAAGCCTATGATCAAGAGATATATCAGTAAGCAATTGGGAGCCTGTTATATCTGTCACAATGGTCCAGACCAGACATAGTTTGTGCAGTAAGCATTTTGAGTCGCTTTAATGCTGCACCAATGCAATTGCATTGGATTGCTATAAAAAGGATTCTCAGGTATTTGACAGGAACTGTAAATTTGGGTATTCAAATACGTGTCTCTGAAAAATTAACATTAAAATTTTATATTGATAATGATTATGCCAATGATGTACACACCAGAAAGTCTCATTCTGGGATTGTGATATTGTTTGGAGGGGCTTAATTGGTTGGAAGTCCAGAAAGCAAACAATGGTAGCCATTTCTACTGCAGAGGCAGAATTTATTGCTTTGTCTGAACTGTATTGGAAGTAACCTGGTACATACAGCTTTTATGGGATTTAAATATAAAGGTAGACAAAGCTGTGGTGGTGTTTGAGAATAATGCTGCCTGTATTAAAATGGCGACATGTGACAGAGTAAGAGTAAAAAAAAGAAGCAAGCATGTGGATGTTAAATACTGTAATGTGAGAGAGGCCATTAAATGTAAATTAATTAACTTGCTTCATTGTTCATCAGAGGATAATCTGGCAGACGTAATGACTAAGCCATTCAGTGGAATGCAGCATGGAAAGAATCTGAAGGTATTTGGATTTATAACTGTTCAGTCTTAAATGGGAGGAGTGTCATGATAATAGATTTAAGGGCTGAACAGTTAGAAATGTTGATTCACCTGTAACAGGAAGTTACTGTAACTACAGGGCTGATGCAAGAGGAGAATGATTCAGCTACTTGATCATTCCCCTTTAAGAGGTATATAAGGTAACCAGTAGAGGGCGTCTCTCTTTTTTCTTGCCTGTGTATTTGATTGTTGCTGTTTGTATCCTTGATTCATTGCTTATTCATTGTGAGAGTTCACCATTAAGGTATTTGCTACAACATGTATATATCATCGTATAGTATATAAACCACTGTATATAGTAAAAGACTATGTGTGCTGTATCTTATTGCTCCTGGGTTATAGCATAGAGGCAATTGCTCTGTAAAAAGACTTCTATTTCTTCTACTGGATTGCGTTGTACACATTGCATTCCATCACTGCCGCCGCTTGTGGCAGGACATTTGCTTGCACAATAGTACAACGCACCATGTGGCTTCCTGCCATTAGCGGAGGCACTGACATGACAAGCCATGCAGCATCTGGCCATGAGTGGCTGTGAGCAGCCACAAAGAACTTAGGCAGCAGCATGACAGTTGTTGGGGTATGGGAGGCCTGGCTGCAGTGGTCCTACGGTTAGCAGGAGCTCAAGTTCTCTTTTCTCTTTTCCAGTAAAAACAAACTCAGACACATTATGCAAATGTTCACTATATTGATAACAAATATTTGTGATTTATGATAGTTACATAAAAAGTAATGTCCAACATACTTATTTTGAGAAAGAAAGGGCTTAGACTCTCACATCAGTTATATCTAATGTTGGCAAGCTCAGGAAGATTTTTCCTGAAGCCAGAGATTTGTAATCATGATATTCAAAGGGAAATGGAAGAGAGGCAATTAACTCTACTGAATCATAATTCCCAGACACTTAAAGTTTCTATTAAAGTAGAAAAAACAGCAGAACATGCAATTTTTTTAGTTGTCATAGAAGCAAATATTCATCTTACAATAAAGGGATGTTCCTGCCTTTCACTATAATATAAAAGGAATGCCTTTTAGTGTTATTAGCCAGTAAATGAACAATTATAATAATTTGCTCCACTGGATTTGTTATTAAATTATGTCCCATTATTATTTCCTATTTCACTTGTTTACTTTTCAATTGGCAATTTCTATTTCATTTTAACAATAATAATTCTGATATATAACTGTAGTAATAATTAGGCTAAAAAAATTAGTCTTACTAACTTCTTAATATCATGCTGTCCCCAGTAATATAGGGGTCAACATGACATTATCCTATTTACAAAAAGTTATGTTCTCAATATTATAGACCACGTTATATTTCTGCTGTGAAATATTACTCTATGCAACAAAAGACATATTCAACTAAAAATAAGAAAGTATGCATAAGTTAGAGTCACATCCTTTATTGGCTCTTATTATCTTTATTATCCTTTGTCCACATGGATGTCTATGTCTTTGTTATGCTAAAATGGCACTACAGCATAAGATATGTATGTATGTATGTATGTATGTATG
>JAEANM010020440.1:0-12103 GCA_017656035.1 Myanophis thanlyinensis
TTTGTTATCTGTTCTTGTTATGAGTGTTGTGCTGAATAAAAGAGCTGTTTTCACTATGAGCTGATTCTGAGTCACTTTAATTCCAATCTAAAACACTTAGAAAATTTACTACCGGTTCTAATGAACCTGCTAGAATGTGCTGAATTTCACCTCTGTGTCAGGTTCCAAAAAGCAAAAAAGACTTGTTGAGATTCTTCTAAGCAGGCATCTTTACTGTTCCTCACCTACAGACAGATATCTTGCCAAAACTAAAGCAGACTTCTTGCACCACAAAACATATACTCTGGTAACTATTGGGGAGGAGCCATTTTCTCTCACTCACTTTCTCTCACATAAACCATCTAAACTGTTTGGCTTTCAGAATAAAAGCGCATCTTCTGAAATGGGTCCAAACAGCATAACCCTCAGTAACCCAACAGCAGCAGCAAATTATGGCCATATAATGCCTTCTTCCGCCATTGCAAGACACTTACTATCTACGGGTCATCAGGTGGATCAAAACTCTGCGTTTAAAGTTCTACTATGCCATCAGAACACTCGTTTCCTGAGGCCTTTGCCATTAACTGTTTGAAGTCCCCCTTGTGCATGCAGAAATGGCTTTATGTCAATCTACACCTCCTGCGGGCGTAAGGCTTGCCATTTGTTGTTTTCCTGCATACGTTTTAGGCTTAATTAATGCTCTTGCTAGATCTTATATTTGAGGCTGATTTTAACCGTGTTGTTGTAATGTAGGTACTGATGAGTCAATATGAAATGCTTGCATCTACCTTTATTCGCCTTTTGACTGTATTGTTTAAATGACTAAAAGGGATTAACTGTTTTAAATATCTAAACTGTGTTGTCTCTTGCTCCCCTGGAATTCACTCCCATGCTCCTGGGAATCTGAACAACATTCCATCACACTGTGCCACCTGCTTGGGTAGGACCCTTTTATCTGGAGGAACTATACCCAGATGCCCCCGGCACTCAGCTAGAGGGGGAGTAAGAGGATTGGTAAAGTTGTATGGTATCAGTGAAGAACACTTTGCCCCCCCCCCCCCTGCTTCCTGCTACAGTTACAGATAGCAAAGCTCAACTTGTACAACATTCTCCTTGTTCTGCAAAATAAAATAAAAATGTTGACTGTTTTGAAATACACTCTGCAAATGGAGATTTTGGCAGGCTTAGAATAAAGAATTTTGCCATATAAATCTTGACTGTTCTGAGAGATACACCTTAAGCTTTACATGGATTCCTTATATAGATAAAGACATTGGTATTCTGGTTGGGTGTTCAAATCAATACTATGATATTTTCAACTGCTGTGAGAAAGTAATGTGGCATCTGCTTTCACCTATTCCTCTTTGCCTGACATGCCATTGGAAGAGAAAGAAGTAGTGCCATTTTGGGTAACCCATGGAATTCTGATACAGCCTCTTGCAAAGTTTATGACTGGGAAGTTGGATAAAATAAGAAAACGTTCTGCCAATTTCTTCTTCTAGTCCAAGTGACTAGAAAAAAACAGGAAATTTATCCACCAGAATTCTGTAGGTTTGAGAAATATCTCTCCAAAAATAGCTGGAGGAGAGCCAGTAATTCCTCCTTGGCCCTTTTCTGTTCTAAATTGCCTGAAAGATCAATAGATGTTTCTGGATCAAACTCTGCATCATGAGATGCTAAAATTAGCTTTCAGTTCAGGAAAGTTGTCGCTGTATGATTGTTGCTAGTTTATGCTAGAGTAAATTAGCATAGGTATCCCTTAGGAAGGAGTCAAGATTATGTAAAAACACATTAATCGTGTTTACTACTAAATGTGTTGACTTTTAGATTATCTATCTAGCCATCCATCCATCCATTTCCTAATTATCAACAACCTATTTAATTTTTATCACTTGCATAATCCATTGAACTATAAACCAATTAAAGAGTTTGAGTTTAAACAACAGGCTAAGCCACACAAAACCTAAGCAAAGTTAAAATGAACCCAGCTTAGCAGATCATGCAAATATATATACCAGTTCTTTCTCTGGCAGGAATAAGGATGTTTTGTGAATACAACCATAGAGGAAAGTGATTTGCTTTCCTATGCAAGCACGCAGAGCGGTTGAAAACCATAAAATGGCTGGAGATGGGTCACATCCCTAAACTTATTTCTACAAGCTGGTCATATGAATATAGAAGTGTGCGAATAAGAACGTTTTCTTCCTCAAAAAAAAAAAAAGGCAATAAAATGGTGCTAACATTGCTTTATGCTTTGGATCCAACCAAGACACCTCCTTTTCCATCACATGGGATAAGTTTTGTGTGGAACAATTTTCCTCCAATGCCTCCTGTGCCCCCCTCTCTCTGGAAAGTTTGTCGGTAGCCAGTCCTTGATCCCCATAAACACATGTGCAGTGCCAGCCCATCAGTTAGAAAGGCACTACAGGGAAAACGTCTGCATGCAGCTAAACATTTATGACAGACCTTCATCTAAACCTGGGAACTTGTAAAATTTTCCCCAGTTCCTGTTTCTCATAACCTGGGACTTTAAAAAAAAAAAAAAAAAAGCCATGAGTAATATTGGAAAACCATTACACTGACATTTAAGGTTGTGCAATAGACTTGCAATCTCAAGTGTCTTGTTTTCCTTAACTTACAAAAATAAAGCAATTTGTGAATGCCTTAAACATGCTAGGTTCGAAGTGAAACTTTTATTAACAGGAAGTTTTTATAGTGGTGGAAAAATTAAAGCTCTCTGGGCCCCAAAGCAAAACAGTCATCTGAACTGAACTGAGCACACCAAATGACAGCTAGAAGGCAGCAGAGTGAACATGTCCTGTATCTCTTTGGTCAGGAGATTTTTGCTGGCCATATATGATAATGTAAGTCTCAAAGTCCCCCCTTTTTTTTTTTCAAGAGACAACTGGACTTTCTGGTTTTTCTTTGAATACATTTCGCTTCTCATCCAAGAAGCTTCTTCAGCTCAGCTTTCTAGTCCTGAGGAATTTCCTTTAATTGAAGATTGAACTGGCACTTCTTACACACTCTGAAATGTTCAAACTATTTTGCAAAGTTACGTTTTGGTGCCAACAACTAAACAGCTCTGAGCTCAAAAGGTTAAGCAGAATTGGACCTAGTAAGTACTTGGATAGGTCTTCTATGACCTTTCAGGGACAGAGAAGTTGAAAAACATCCCAGAAGATAATAGAAAACTACTTCTGTATTGTTGCCAAACAATCATACATGGCTATATCTATTAAAATCACTATCTTTTTTATCTTTTTATGATCCTGGATTTATCCTAACAAACAATCCTATCTGGTAGGTTGCAGGCATCATATTTATGGGAAAAATTTCTCCAAGAAAATGAACGGAAGTGTGGAACTCTTTAGGCTGCAAAACCTGATCATTAAGGAACAACAATTACAAATTTCCAGAACCCTGAGCAAGAGGAACAGAACTTCTGGGCATCTGCTGACAAGCCCCACACTTAGCACTGGATCTTAGAAAACCTGTTTCCAAAAAACTGCACTGAGGCAGGATTAGATGACTGAGTTCATTAGATTTTTTTTTCTTAGCCCCTTAGGAAAATATGTATTTTTCCCCCTCTGAGTCTAGTGAAATTTATCCAAGTTGTCAAAGAACCCAGTTTGATAATCATCCTACAACAAAGGCACCACAGAGTATTTGTTTTATTTGCATTCACATCCTTACATTAAGTTGTTTAGATCTGTTTCCTGGGATGAGTTCTACCAGTGGTGCAACTTATTTAATCTCAGGAATGTATTTATTTTCTTACCTTGCCCAAATACAGCCATTCTGTAAATCTCTTCAACGCCTTGGAAACCCAGCATCCGGCACACCACATCCCCATCTTTCTTGTCCCATCCATCATCACACACAGTTCCCCAGTGTCTATCGTGAAAGACTTCCACTCGTCCTTCATGAGGACCGGAGCCATTGATCAAGCGGATAATTCCCTCTTCCAAAGTAAGAGCTGCAGAGTCATGAATCAGGGGAAGTAAATAAAGAAGTCATATATGGGATTACAAATAATTTTTTGCTACAAGTTTTTCTGCCTACTCTTACCAATCCTGGTGCAATGTGTAAAGCCCCCCATATCTGTTCTTATGAAATATTGTAGAAACACCATTTATTTTTCAGTACCACCTTAAAAAAGTAAATAAAATTGTCCAGTGGTTAGTGCAATCAATTGAAGTGATTCTTTGAACAATTCAAATTCAAATTTTATTGGTCACATGCACAGTCATACATGGTACGATATGCAGTGAAATGCTTACGCAACCATTCATGACCACAAGTAAGTTAGGGCAGAATGGGAGGGTAGGAAATAGGTTGGGAATAAGTTGAAGAAAGGAGGTAGTTGGGAAGGTGGGTATCTATCGGTCGATCGCAAAGGTCGTGTGGGTAGATCGCATGAAGAAAGGAAGGCACCTCCGCAGCTCGTGTTCATTTTAAAACGTTTTCTTTTCCACAAGCCATGGCAGTGCCTTCCCTTATTCCAGCTGCTCACCCAGGAGCAATCCCGCTTCCAAAGCACAGCAGAAGGCAGAAAAACTTTTTAAAATGAACACGAACCATGTGAAGAAAGGAAGCCACCACCCACCCCTTCCTGGGTCAGGAAGGGGTGGGAGAGCCAAACACCATTGCTGCTACCGGTATGGTAGAAGTAGCTCACAAGCCCAAAAAGTGTGGGCACACCTGTTTAAGGGTCTTCATCGTTTTTGTATCCTGGCGACCAGAACTGGATGCAGTGTTCGAAGTGTGGCCTCACTAATGCAGCATACATAGGGTGATAAATTTAATGTGCATACAATGGAGTTTCTCCATTGACTTTTTTTTGTTGGTGGTCGGCAGTGAAAGCTGCAAATGGAAATCACATGACTGCAGGATGTTGAGATGCCTAGCCAAGAATGGTGTACCTTCATGATCACATGACAGCTGGAGCTTCAAGGACAAGTTGTTGAGTACCCCCTCTTCAGTGTTGTCGTAAGTTTGAACTCTCTCTGAATGAGTATTTGTTAAGTGAGGACTACTGATGTTTGCATCTCTCCTGGGTGCATGAGAAGGTTGAAATGGGACACATGTTTTATTGTAAACACATTGTACTCATGTTTTATTGGCTGTGCACCGCCCCGAGTCCCTAGGGAGAGGGGGTGGTATATAAATCAAATAAATAAATAAAGACAAGCTGAGGAGTCCGAGTCTCCTTTCACACTCACTTAATATGTCCAACGTTTTAGTTCTTTTAAAAGTCAAAATGGGCTTCTTTTCATACTTAGAAATGTATAGCAGTAACTGCTGTTCCTGACATTCTATCTTATTGCCCCCTGAAAGCAACCATTTTATTGCACAAGTGAGTGCACTAATCTACCCCTTTCCGTATATTCCAAGAGATTCCCCATGGATTCTGTTATTTTTATATATATATTTGTTTGCATGAAGCCTATTACAACCCAGATTTTTTCCCAGGGGAGAAATATAAGGAAAACACTTAAACAGTGCTTAAAGAAACAATATCTCAAACTGCTGCAGCTGTATAAAGAGAACATTGGCTTGGATAATTGGGACCATGTGTTTGTGAGGGAAGTGGAAGATTTAGCCCTGCACAGAAGGAGCACTGCTTTCCATTTTCACAGCCCCACCTCCACCCAGGAAAAAAATACATTTTTCATTCCACTCAACTAGGTGCAGGTAATGGACTTAGTTTAGAATGCCAGAATTAAAATTCCTGAGGAATGTGTATGTGACTGTCTATATGTATATGTGATTGTCTATATCTTTGTGTGTTTATTTGTCAATAAGCCTCCTTTTACCAGGCTCAGAATTGACTCAGCCTTCCATCCTTCCGAGGTTGGTAAAATGAGGACCCAGACTGTTGGGGACAATATGCTGACTCTGTAAAACTGCTTAGAGAGGGCTGGAAAGCACTATGAAATGGTATATAAGTCTAAGTGCTATTGCTATTTTATATTTAGTATGAAAAAACCCTAATTTCTACCTTTGGGGCTTTTTTTCAAAATAAAGATGATACATAATATATGCATGAGAAAGAGATATGTCTGAATGTGTATACAGATAGTCCTTTATTTATTTATTTATTTAATCAAATTTATATACCGCCCCCTCTCCCTAGGGACTCGGGGCGGTGAACAGCCGATTAAAAAGAATACAAAATACAAATACAATTTAAAAGTCAATTAAAATGATTAAATAAGGCTGATAATTTAAAACAACATTCAAAAGTCCTCAACTTGAACAGTCATTTAATGACTGTTCAAAGTTACAGCATTGAAAAAAATGACTTACGATTGTTTTTCACTTTGCAGCATCCCCATGATAATGTGATCAAAATAGCAATAGCAATAGCACTTAGACGTATATACCACTTCACAGTACTTTTACAGCCATCTCTAAGCAGTTTACATATTGCCCCCAACAATCTGGGTCCTCATTTTACCCACCTCAGAAGGATGGAAGGCTGAGTCAACCTTGAGCCTGGTGAGATTTGAACTATCAAATTTCAGGCAGCCGGCAGCCAGCAGAAATAGCCTGCAGTACTGAGTTCCAACCACTGCACCATCTGCTCTTGATGCCTGGCAATTGGTTCAAATGTATGACTGTTGCTGTATCCCAAGCCTCATGTGATCCCGTTTTGTGACCTTCTGACAAGCAAAGTCAATGGGGAAGCCAGATTCACTTAACAACTGTGCTGCTAGCTTAGCCACTGCAGTGATTTACTTAACAACTGTGGCAGGAAAGGCGGTAAAACGGGGCAAAACTCACTTAACAACAGTCTCACTTAAACAAAAGAAATCGGGGTTCAGTTGTGGTCATAAGTCGATGACTGTCTGTATATGGAGGAATATCTATCTATATGGAGTATCATAGAACTACAGAGTCATCAAGTTGGGAGCGATTTTAGAAGTCATCTTTTTGAACCTCCAGCTCATTGGAGGATTCACCAGCATCATCTGTTAATGATTACCCTCCACCTGTCATTTAAAGACTTCCCTCAAAGCAAAATCCCCTACTTAATGCAGAAGCTTGTTCCACTGGCAAACATCATGTATAGTCAGGAAGTTCTTCCTGATGTGTAGTCTGAGCCTCTCTCCTCATTTTAACCACTGGTTTTGTTCCTACCCTCTGGACTCTAGCAGACAAATCTATTAAAAACTGAATTCCAAGCCATTCAATCCCATTTTAGCCACATTATAATGTGTATATCACTTCAGTTTTGGAGTGCTTCTCCTTCCTGGTGGCTCAGTGGATCTGACTTGAACGCTCAAGAGAAGGGCCATGCTATTGCAATAATGTGGTTTAATGAGTGATTATTATATAATGTTATTTATCACATTTATATAGTCAACCATCTCACATATGTGAGTCTGTGTAGCATACAAAAAATAATGTAACAGCGATGAACTTCAAGGAAAAATTGTTTTATGTTCAGAATGAATGTAGAAGAAAAATTCTGTTAGATGACATGAATGGGAACAAGATCACAAAGGTCAGAAAAACTGATTGGGACATTTAGTGATATAAGAATGAATGAGGATGGTGACTTGTGTATGTACTTAGCAGAAGATAATTTGTTTCAAATACACAATGTATCTAGGAAGAAGATAATTGCAAAGAACATAATCGAAGAAAGCAACGTTAAGGTTAAGAGGAAGAGAAAATTCAGAACCATTATAAAATAAAAATTGCTTTGTAAGTGGGTGAAAAAGGTTAAATAAGGAATATTCACCAGAAAGAATGGAATTCAAAATAAAGGTGATGAAATAATTTGTGATGAAACTGAAGCGAGACAGTCCTGGAAATAATATTTTAGAGATTAATATGGTGATGATAATGATGTTAAAGAGTACAACAGAAAAGAATGCTATAAATATTCAACAAATATGTCGCAAAGGATGGCATAAATGCTGTGGTTATGTTAAAAATGGCAAAACCGCAGGAACAGGAATTCTAAATGAAATAACATTAGAATAATGGATATAATTTTTTAAAGAAGCAGCTATGTAATTTGTTTAATGAAGCTTGCATCTATGCTGGACTCCTGGAAGAAGGCCATTACTGGTAACAGAAAAAAGTAATAAAAGTATATGGAAGACTAGACAGAGATTACTTTGCTAAATGTAGCTGAAAAAGTATTAAGTAAAATTATCTTTGAAAAGTACAAGTTATAACAGCAATCAAATCTAGGAAATACAGTCCAGCTTTACCCCAGGCAATGAGTGTATGGATCAAATTTTGCTTTTCAGTTGCTCATTGAGAAACATACTGTATGAATGTAATAAAATTTATTTACTGGTTAATTTAGTGAAAGTGTATAATGAAAGAAATGGGCTTGACTTATGGGCTGTTTTCCACAAATGGGAAGATAAAAGTTAGTTGCTGAATAAGATTTAAAGTAGTATTGGATGGAAATAAAGCACGCGTAAGATTACATGGAATGCTTAGCAAATGGTTCAGTGTTGAGCAAGGAACAAGATACAGATCTGTGGCAAGCTCTTGTTGATTTTTTATGATTTTTTAAATAAATATATAAGGAATGTTTGTGATGTGTTCACTGGGAATGTAAAAGTATGTACTGGTAGTCCTTGATTTACAAC
Organism: Myanophis thanlyinensis; assembly: GCA_017656035.1. NCBI lineage: Eukaryota > Metazoa > Chordata > Lepidosauria > Squamata > Homalopsidae > Myanophis > Myanophis thanlyinensis. The sequence goes on from JAEANM010020440.1 coordinate 8,601, forward strand.
CACAATCAAGCCCAGAATTTGTTGCTGAAAAATGTCTTGAGTTTTGCCCCGTTTTCTTGCCACGGTCATTAAGTGAATCACTGCAATTGTTAAATAAGTAACACAGTTGTTAAGTGAATTTGGCTTCCCCATCGACTTGGCTTGTCAGAAGGTCGCAAAGGGGAATCACATGACCTTGTTGTCAGATTCTGTAATGCAGATATTTTGACAAATACAATATATTCATTTGGTACTCAAATATTTTCCTTTCCTATTTTGTGTTCTATATATGGGGAAAGCATTTTTCTCCATCCTTTCTACAGCTAGGTTTCTAAAATGTTGTGGTTGCAATATCACAGAATCTATCACAGCAGTACAATTTTTATTAGCAAGCTTCATTATGTTGCACGCAGAAATTTGCTGAGGTTAAAAATTGGTCCTGGGGCTTAGGATCTCTCAGTAGCTTGGTGTGAAAGAATATACTCTACTTTATTTGTTTTAAGTAAGGGAGTTGGGCAAGATATTGATGCTACACTGTCTGAGTATAGCTATTACAAGAATGGTAGTAAGTGAGAGATAGGATACTGCCATGTTTTCCCAAAAATAAGACCCTATTTTACTTTTTTCTCACCAAAAAAAGGCACCAGGTCTTATTTTGGGGGGCAATGTCATCAACTGACTCACCTCACTCACACACGTTGCCCCCCGCCTCTTTTTCACTGTCAGAGGCCTTCAAGAACTTCTTCAGCTGGCAAGGTCAGCAAGACTTTCCTGAAGGCCTCTGCAGCCGATAACAGAGCTCCGATCGATCCAGACTACAGAGGCCTTCAGGAAAGCCTTACTGGCTAAAGAAGAAATGTGCAAGGTGTGCGAGACCTGGCTGCAACTATCCAAAGGAAAGTAGTAGGGCAGCTCCATCATCACCCCATCCCCACCCTAGTTTAATTTTTACCTGTGCACCCTGGAGTGGGAATTAGGTCTTATTTTTGGGTTGGGGCTTATATTAGGTGCACATGTAAAAATCAAGCTAGGACTTACTTTTTGAGTAGGCCATATTTTGGGGCAAGCATGATACTAGAATAGCAGTACAACAGGATGGTAAGTGTGAGGATAAAAAGGGAAGTTGTAGAAAGACTGGCCCATTTCCAGACCTTTGGTGCAAATTGGCTCTACAGGCCCGAATTGTGTAACAGCAGGGGATATTTTTCTACATAAAGTAAATTATTGGACAAAAATAAGTAATTGCATAAAGTGTTTCTCATTGATAAACAAAATTTATACTTAAAAGCAGCAGAATAAAGATATTCCTCAACTTATAAGCAATCATTTAGCATCCATTTGAAGTTATAATGGCAAAGAAAAAAAAACTTTACAACTTGTAAAGTTCTTGTATTTATAACTGTTGCAGCATTTCCACAGTAACATGATTAAAAATTCATGTGCTTGGCAACCAGCATGTATTTATGACACTTGTGACAATCCAGGGTTATATGATCACTATTTGCGACCTACCCAGCCAATTTCCAACAAGCAAGTCAGTGGGGGAAGTCAGAGTTGCTAAACAACCACATGATTAACATAACAACCATGACATGAAAGTTGTAAAATTGGGTGTGACTCACTTAACAATCACCTCGCTTAGCAAATTCTGGCCCCAATTGTGGTTGTAAGTTGAGGACTAACCTATACAGTGAAAATCTAAGGCAAAAAAAATGAAATTTAAGGTAAAGGGTACCTGATTCTCCAACTTGGTCTCCCTTCTCGCCTTTTTCTCCCTTTGGGCCTCGCTCACCTGAAAATAGAAGAAAAAAGTATTATGGGGAAAATTATAAATTAGAAATCAGTTGTCAGGGTTCCAAATAACAAATCCAACACAAACAAAACTCTGAGGCCTGAGTGTTCCTCAGACTATAGATTTATTAGACATATCATATTGGCACATCTGGTGAAAACACAACTCTAAAGCCCTGCGGTGTTGCCTACCCAAATTAAAAGTAACTGTTGTATCCCCCTCTCTACATGTCCATCACATGGTCCAATCAGGTCACAGTCCACATTTGTTCCAGTCCATGTCTTCCCAACAAGAGTGTCCTTAATTCCCATGAGAAAGAATTTTATTACAGCTACAAGTTCCCAGCTATCTCTATTCCCCACTTCCCGTTCCCATAGTTCCAACCAGCCCAGCTGTGGCAGCCCTGAAGATGCTCAAAAATTGTTTCAGTGTTGACATCATTATCAGAACCACATGACTTTCAGATATTTTGATGCCCAATGATAAGCCACTTAAGAAACTGCAGTGCTCTTGATTGACACCCCCCCCCCATTCATTGCAATGTGGCTCTCATGGAAGAAGTGTGCTATATTAATTAGAGCTGTCAGTCTCCTAACCTGCTGTCCTTATTGATATGTTGAAAACAAAAATGCCAAGTTAATAACCCATTTGTTACCCTAATTGCATCCATTTATTTATGTTCAACATGCATTGTTGGTTAAAAAGCTAAAAAATAAAATATTTTTCTTTCTTGCAGGCTTCATTTGCAGCCTAGGGCCAACAAACAGTAAACAATTTGGACGTGCCCCAGAATGGCATCCTAAATTTATCAGTCCAGTTGCCTCTGACCCATGAATGACATGTCACATCGTTAATCGGGTCATAATTGTTTCATTCGAAAGCTGTTAATGCAAGTGTACGATCAAGAATGTCTCACGCTTCCTTTGAAACGCTCTACCAGATTCATGTCCAATTCACAGTACAGATCTTGATCTTGAAAGGCACTAAAGGTAATGTTGCCTATTTGTTTCATTTGTTATTGTTGGTTGCATAGGCAGCTGTATATTTAGACTGGAAGTGACATTTTTGCACAGCTACTGAATCCTTCCCAAAGATCTGGGATATGCAGATGTTGTATAGTGGTGTTTAAAGTATTGTCACAGGATGTAAGCTGTTGCAAGGAAAGCTGCCTTTTGGAATTGACTGAGAGTGATTTTGTCAATGTCAATAGTCCTCAAGTGGTGCTCCAGGTGTTTTAATAATCAATTGTTTAATATTTAATAATCAATTATTATTATAAGGATGACTATCCTGAAATAGAAAAATGCTATGCACAACTGCCAAGGTTCTCTCTCTCTCTCTCTGTAGCGCTCTGTCAGTGCATTGCTTAAGCCTGGCGAAGACTTCTGCATTATTGCATGTCAGGGAACGTATGGACCTGCCATTCAGAGACAGTTGCATAGCTACTGCATTTATATTTAAACCCTCTAGCTGCTCCCTTTTGTCATCTGAATGCGTTGCCCACCTCCCAACAGGAAGTCAGATCAACCAATTGGCATGCAGGATGCAAATCTCTACACAACTCATAGCTGAGATTTGGGTGATGTGCACATCCGCCCATCTGCCACCCTCTTCAACCTACATCAATTCCTCATCAATCAACAAACTGCCCGGCTGCTCTGTTTAGGGTGACTTGCTCCCTCTTGGAAATCAGGGAGCGGGAAGATCCCTTGCAGGGTCGTGCTGAGGATTT
>JAEANM010020441.1:0-12103 GCA_017656035.1 Myanophis thanlyinensis
CCCCCCCCCCCCCCCGCAGGGTCAACGCCAGCTCTCCTGCCACCCAGGTGCTGCTGATGGGAAAAAGCGGCTCCGGCAAGACCAGCATGCACTCCATCATCTTCACCAACTACATCGCGCAGGATGTAGTTGGCGTAGATGATGGAGCGTATGCTGGTCTTGCCGGAGCCGCTTTTTCCCATCAGCAGCACCTGGGCGGCGGGAGAAGAGCCGGCGTTGACCCTGCAGAGCCACCCCGTCCCACGCGCCGCCCTCTTTTTCATGGCTGCTGCGTTTGGCATCCCACGGCTGCAAAGACACGCAGGCATCAGCGGCCTGTCCTTCGACGGGCGGCTCCCTGCAGCTCTCACCGGATGGCTTGGCCTCTTTGGCGGGTGAGGGGCCCGACAGGTGCGGAAGGGCGCCGGACCCACCTGTGCTCCGGACTAGCCCTGCAGCCGAGGGGCGTGGGGATAGCAGCCACTCTGCGTCGTCGTCCTGCGCCTGTAGGTGTCACAGCCCCAGCCTCGCGTAGGTCGCTTACCCAGCGTCAGATGACGCAACGCGCCAATCACTGAGGCAGCAGCGACCCTCCAGCGAAGCCGCGGGAGCCATGCTTCTTGAGGGTGCCGCGCTCTCGGGCGCTCTGCAAGAGAAAGACGGCTGCGTGCAATGGGAGGGCTTGCAGTTCACGCGCGGGGGACATTTCAAGAGGGCTCCGGGATGTGGAAGCCGGAACGGTGTTGTGTCCCTGCGCCCGCAGGCGGCGCTAGGGATACGCTTCCGAGGGAGGTGTCAGTGAGGGCGGAACTCCCCAGTCTGCGCCAGAACTAGTTTGGCGGGCCGGATTAAAAAGCCCAACGGGCTGGATGTGTCCTGCGGGCCGTAGTTTGCCCATGTTTGTGCTAGACAGTGTCAAATAATCAAAACGGGCTTTTAGTATTTTTCTATTCTTTTGGATAGAAAAGGATTTTATTGTAACAATTTGTTGTGAAGTAGTTTAACAGCCATTTCTTCATAAAGCTATCAGAAACATGAAGAGAATGCATTTTTGCTCTGTTTTAGCAATTTGGGAACATAAATAGTCAATCTCTGGACTATTATGCAAGTGAAAATGGTTTATGTGAACTTTAATTTTTTAGGTGGCGAAATTGCTTCAACTTTTGATCACCCAGAACTAGTAAAGCTAGGAAGCTGCAAGCTAATTGAAGAGGTCATGATTGGTGAAGATAAACTTATTCATTTTTCTGGAGTTGCTATGGGTAAGATGGATTGAGTAATCCTATTCTCCTGTTATTCCTGGCCTACTAAATGTTGGACACAACAATCCTAATCCAATTATTTATAAATCATTGTACTGTGTAGTGACCAGACCAAAATAGGGGAAAGATGCAAAATTAAAAGCAAGAGAATGTAAAAGTAATATCTGACCATATGTGGAGAGACCCCATGAATTCACATTGATCATCCATACTTTTCATAATGCTCCTGCATTATAACATACATATTTCTGATCTAGTAGGTATAGTGGAGTTGGTAAGCCTAGTAATGAAGAGACAATGCATGCCACACACTCTGTAGAACTATTAATCATTAGATGCTCCATCTCATATCTGCTCAGAAAGGGGTGTATATGTTGAGATTGGGTCTGCCCATATAATAAAAAAATTATGAAATTATTACACAGCATAAAGGCCAGTTAGAATGTAAACATCAGACTTTCTACAAGTAGCTTTTGAACTAGTCCTTATGTATCAGCTAATCTAAGACAATTTAAATTTAAATATCATTCCCTTTTGATTCTTAGGTGAAGCATGCACCATAGTCTTACGTGGTGCAACACAGCAAATCATAGATGAGGCTGAAAGGTCACTGCATGATGCACTCTGTGTTCTTGCCCAGACAGTCAAAGATACTAGAACAGTGTATGGTGGAGGTGAGTATTCAAACTTTGAAATCTACATTTTCTTCAATGTAAAGATTATTTATTTACTCACATTGGCTAAGATTTGGTTTTTCAAATTTTCAGGCTGTTCAGAGATGTTAATGGCTAATGCAGTGTGGGAGCTTGCAAAAAGAACCCCTGGCAAAGAATCGTTAGCAATGGAGTCTTTTGCTAAGGCTCTAAGTACGGTAAGATCCTCTAGTTAATTGTATTAGAAGTAAATATATAAAGCTAAAAGATAGGGAAAACACTAACTGGCTAGTCTTTTGAGTGTTTTAACTCTTGGGAGAAATCATCATTAATTTTTGTGGGATAAGTTACTTTTTTTCAAAAAAAAAGATACTGATTAATATTTTGAGCTATTTCTCTTCAAGGTAGCCATCCAAATAATCTATAGCATATAATGTAAAAGGCCCAATTAAAAGGAGTATGTCTGGAAATGGAATAATACTGTAAATGACCCTGTCTCCCAGTTAGCATCCTAACTGTCATTGAGTTTAGAATTTAGAATAACAGAGTTGGAAGGGACCTTAGAGGTCTTTTAGTCCTACCCCCTGCTTGGGCAGGAAACCCTATACCATTTCAGACAAATGGTTATTCAATCTCTTCTTTAAAACTTGTTGGAGTATTTACAACTGGAAGCAAGTTGTTCCACTGATTAATTGTTCTAACTGTCAGGAAATTTCTTCTTTGTTCTAGGTTGCTTCTCTCCCTGATTAGTTTTCACCCATTGCTTCTTGTCCTACCCTCAGGTCTTTTGGAGAATAGCTTGACTCCCTCTTTGTGGCAGCCCCTGAGATATTGGAACACTACTATCATGTCACCCCTACTCCTCCTTTTTATCAAACTAGACAAATCCAGTTCCAGCAACGTTCTTCATGTTTTAGCCTCCAGTCCTCTAATCAACTTTGTTGCTGTTTTCTGCATACTTTCTAATTTGCACTACTAGGCACTATTTCTTAACTGGAAATGTGAATGAATATTATTGAGATTTGTTGCATGGTATGGTATGTTTGAATTGGCTTTTATTGCTTATTTGGTACTGATTTAATAAAGGCCTATCTTTGTAGCTCCCAACTATCATAGCTGAAAATGCTGGTTATGATAGTGCAGATTTGGTTTCTCAACTTCGAGCGGCCCACAGTGAAGGGGAAAATACCTATGGACTTGGTAAGTTCATGTTTTTAATAAAATCTTAGTGCATGAGTGGGAAAAAAACTAGTAGGCATTTGCTGATAAACTGCAGTTTTTACACTTCAGTGTCTGAAAAAAAGAGAAATTGATAAAATATTCTTTCTCTGTCCCCCTTCACTTACTTAGAACTTTCATTGAAAAATATTGTCAGTTCAGTTCTAATATTAATTACAAACACAGCTTAGTTTCTTCTATGTGTTTTGAACTTTGGCTTCATATAGGCCTGTGGTGGCGAACCTATGACATACGTGTCCCTCGTGGCACACCAGTCATCACCCCAAGCACCGACTGAGCATGTGTGTGTGGGACTCCTGCGCATGCACGCTACTCCCACGTGATTGGCCATGTAACTTGCATGCGTGAAAGACGAGCACATGAATTCCATGCCTGTGGAAGTACACGCGTGCAAAGCACGCATGCACTCACATTTGGCACTCAATGCTGAAAAGGTTTGCCACTACAGATACAGGCCTGGAAAATGTGGCCATGTCTTAAAAAAAAATGGAAATTTAGTATAAAGCTTCATATATCTCTTAACCTTAGTTCTGGACTGATTGTGTACTCAGAAACAGTCCTCAGATCTAAATGGACATCTGAGCTCTTCGTCTCCAGGTCACCAACTAACCAAATCCATAAGCTTATAATATGGATTGCCTTAATAAACAATAATTCTGTAGTTGAAAACTGCAACAGAAAGAAAAATGAAAAAGTCAATAATTTCCTGTAATCTCTTGAAGATATGAAAGAAGCTGCTATTGCAGACATGGCAAGTCTAGGAGTCGTTGAAAGCTTTCAGGTGAAACGTCAGGTTTTGTTAAGTGCTGCTGAAGCAGCAGAAGTCATTCTTCGTGTTGATGACATCATTAAGGCAGCACCAAGGTAAAGTGCAACTTTTCAGCACTTGTGAGGGAATGAGCTAATTGAACATCAAATATTTTGCAATGGGTGGGCAGGATTTTCAGCAGAATTTTTTTTCTAATTACTGTCTTGATCTCTGAGGACAACAGGAATAGGACATAGATGCAGAGATATCACCAGGGATAAGCGGAAATCACTGTAGATGGGGAACAGTTGACTTTCAGGGGGAGTTGAAGAGAAATAGTTGGGTTTATCTTTGTGGAGACTCAATGTATCTATTATTGATTGTGCTTTAAAAAGGCTAAAAATTTCATTTGGTAATATATTATTGGAAGGGGTACATGAATGGGACATCTATATTTTTGATTATCTTCCCATGTTTTTCAATTTAAATATTACACAGTATTCTTCAGTATTTATTTTATGATTCACTGTTAACCAGGTTATATGAGTTAATGCTACTTAATTAAATATTAAATTGAGATTTATCATTTATAATTAACTAGTGGTGCAGTGGTTAAAGTGCAGTTTTGCAGGCAAATTCTGCCCACAACCTAGAATTCAATACTGACGAGTATCAAGTTTGACTCACTTTTCCAACTTTCCAAGGTCTATAAAATGAGACCCATATTGTTGGGGCAATATGTTGACATTATAAAGCATTATGGGGTGGTAACATAAATTTAAGTGCTATTGCTATTTTGAATAGAAAAATAATTTCCTGTCCTGTGGCTCTGCTTATACTCAGTTCTTTTGCTTCTTTCAGGAAACGAGTCCCAGATCGGTATCCTTGTTGAGCATTCTGCATTTAGAAAGAACATTCAAACCAAACGTTTTCAGACTGAGTGTGCTTCTAACAGATTACAGAAGGATTGGCACAGAAGTGTTTAGGTTTAACTTATATTGCTTTTTTAAAAACACCTAATTCATTGTACAACATCTACTATACTCCTTCACTGTTCCTTTTGTGTAGTACTCACAATAAACATTTCAAATAGATTTGGATTAATCTTTTAATTTCCTATCATTATTCCAATGTGCACTTGGAGTCAAAGAGCAAATTACTTAAAACATTTGTAGATGGCAGTTTGATCTTACAAGCAGAGTTCAGGATCATTATTTTAAATTAAAAAAAAATGTATTTTGTGTTTTGTTCATTTAAGACTATTCCTCAGCTCCCATCAGCCTCAGCTAATGTGGCCAGTAATAAGGAATTAGGGAAATTACAATTTACATTTATAAAGATAAGATACTGCAGTAGATTTTCTCTATGTAGTAGCAAGTGTAAAGTAATTTGGGTTACTCTCAGATAAGCAAAAAAAGGGGTGGTCCAAAATGCACCACCAAAATTGGGTTCTGCTTACCCACCAAATATACTTTTAAAAATATTTTCTGTATATATGTAAGACTATCTGTGGATAAGTAGACTCTTGAATTTTTAATCAAAACATGAAAAATGACACCTGTAGATAAACCAGTTGTGAAAATTGAAACATGAAAATTTTGGGGGTTCATCTTTCATTTTGTTGGTATGGTTTAAAATTCTGGAGGTAGATACATTCATTGGAGCAAAATGATAGTTTCATAATATTCTTAATCAGAACAAGATGCATTTGGTATGAAAATTTGAAGATTTAGCCAACATTTTGAGATGCAAGAAACAAGAAACTCTGGATTTGCAAGAGGTTGGAAAAAAAAGAAAAAATATTATTTAGGCAGAAACGTCTTTCTGAATAAAAGCTTTCACTTCAGGAGAATGCATTTGTAAACCGAAGAACAATTGGAGAAAATGCACAAATTATATTATAATCTGTCAAATACTCTATATATATTATCTATATTTGACACTTTGTTTCAATTACAGGGGATAATATATACTTTTATTTCATGTTGAGAAAAGAACTTTATTGTAGGCTGTATGAAAACTCAAATAAGATTCCAGGTTTGGCACTTCTCTTCTGGCTGGGAAAGAATTTTCCTTGTGTCACTCAGAAGAGCTCATAAAGCAAAACATGATCGTGCAACTTGATGTGTCCATGTTCTGTTCTGATGCTATTTCCTGTGTCCTATATAACATGAAAACATTGTGCCTGCATTGGGTTTTGTGCCACATAGAAGACTGCATTCTGAAAATGGATGCCCTAAAGTATTTACAAGGGAACACATTTTGGTCCCTGCCTGCTCAGCCACAGAAAGGTAGCTGGTTGGACATAACTTTTTGCATTCTATATATAATTTTTAAGCCTTCTTGGGAAATAAGCTTCTTAATTTTGAAACTCTGACTTAAAGTTAGTATCTTTTAAATATTTAGTAAATTTATGAAATGTCTAATAGTAGTTAAGAGCTAAGGCAAGAGGATGTAGCCCCACCTTATACAGGTTTTTAAAATCAAAGGGAGTGAAATGAGTTATGAATAAATGATAACTAATACATTGAATATACAAATATCTCCCATTAGATTTTTTGAAATAAAGTAGCATTTTGTGTCAGTTGAACCTAGGTAGAGGACATTGCAGCAATTCAGCCTTGGAAGTTACAAACTGACTTAATGTAGTTGCTTTTCTAAGAAAAAAAAATCCTTAATAATGGATACAATGTGAACTTGTCTTTTAAAGTTGAGGGCTTAAGAGGAATATTACTAAACTGCTTAGAGGCCCACCATTGCCATTCACAAAAATCCTGGAAAAAACCCTGTCTTCTAATGGACTTGCCATGTTATTCAAATGATGTTGCTACTCTTGATATCTGAAGTTACCCATCTCTATCAATACCTAATATCTAATTTATCAAGAATCTGTATGTTCTGGAACACCCATAGTGCAGGGATGTCAAACTGGCGGCCCGCAGGCCAGATACATCGCACACAGGCCACGCCTACCCCAGCTTCGTGAAGGGAAAAAACATGGTATGTCCTGTGATGGCAATGTGACGCTGTGAGTTTGACACCTGGGCCATAGTGTATTAATATAGCTATAATTGAGCATTTCATGGCCACATGCAGCCTTCTAGGCATCAAAAATGCACCAAGTTCCTGCCACCAAATTACAATAGCCAAATACTTCCATTTAAAAGTGACAATATGTGCAAAGAAAAATAAATCATCGCTAACCTTCCATTTCCTCATGGCCCCCTGCTGAAAAACATTGGCTCTGCCTATCCATGAAGACATGGTCCCTTGCCATCTGCCTTTTCTGTAATCCTTGGAGATCATACATGATCCTTATGGATTAAAAGTGCTGCCCTAGTCTGAAAAAAGTGTTTTACACACCTGACCTGGATGCTTTTGACAGAGAGCTATAGCAAGAAAGTCAAGCAAAAGAGACAGTTTGGTCTAGTGAGTTAAGGCACCAGGCTAAAAAGTGGCAGATCATGAGTTCAAGTCCTGCCTTAGCCATGAAAGCCAGTTGGAAAACTGGGCCAGTCACTGTTTCAATGCAACCCACCTCACAGGATTGTGAGGAAAATAGGAAGAGGAAGGTGCCATATATATTTACCATCTTGAGTCATTTGTAAAAATAAAGCAGGATATAAATAATAGATGGGTTAGAGTGTGTTTACTTTGTGATTTATTTTCCATAAAAATGTGGAATAAAAGTTAAAATATTTCTCAGTTGCACTGTAATTAACAAGATGAGCTCGGTAGAAATATATTAAAAGGAACCCTGGTAAACCATAAATAGTATAAGAAAAATGCTAAATCATTTTTTTTCTCCAGAATGTAATGAATTCTTAAGGACAGTTTTAGGATCTGATTGAAAGACCTTGTTTAAATAGCAGCTAGTTTGAAATGTTCCTTATTTATATTAATCAGTAATTATAAACAGTATAAAAGGTTTCAGAATGTTTTCAGGATGCTTCTAGACAATGCCTCTATTATTAAGAATCCAGTGCTATAGTTTATTGACAATAAATGCAATAAATTAGTCCAACATCTTTTTAAATAAAAATTGGCCATCCTGACATCTGATTCATCTGTGCATTGCTTTAGCCTTCCAATTTAATTCTTGGGAAAAGAAGCAGTTCTATAACATTACAGCTGCTGACTGCTGTCTCTGTTCTGAACTTTTTTCAACCGCATTTGCTACAAATGTCCACATAGCTACTGTGCATGTGCAGGCATACAGACACATACATACCATTGGAACAAGTATTCTGCCAATGTCACCTTCATGTAAGCCTGCAAGAAAAAAAAAGCCAGTCCAAGTGTCCTGTTGAACTTTTCCCAGACGGAGCCATGGACACTAATAATTCTTTGCTCTTTGGTGATTAAGGAATGTTCTTGAGCTTTAATTGGACACTTTGCAGGAGAGAGGAGGAGGGGGAGGCAGCAGGGAGTTGATGTCTTCTATTTCTTTGTCTTTGTCCATCCCAGATCGCTTCCTAGGCTCAGGGCTCTCCTCTGACCACCTCCCAACTCTGTGCACCCCCTTAGCCACTTTGGGTGCATTTCTACAGGGGTTGTGGTCATAGATCACCAATTTCAAACCATTCAGGTGGATGAGACTGGGGAAATCATGAATGGCGTTGCAGTCCACATCAATCACTTCCAGGAAAGGCATGTGCAAAAGCACTGGTGGGAAATCGGCCAGTAAGTTGCTGGAGAGCCAGATAGTACGCAGTTCCTTCAGATACTGTAGTTGTCCAGGCAGAGAGCGCAGCGCATTGGATCCAGCATGCAGCGTCTTAAGGAGCTTTAGCTCACAAACCACACTGGGCAGGTGGTACAGGCAATTGGATTCAATCCATAAAGTCTTGAGGTTTTGGAGCTGGTGCATCTCTGCAGGTAGGTCTCCAAGTTTGTTATTGCCCAGATAAAGGATACACAGCTGTTTCAAGGTGCACACCACTTGGGGTAGTGTGTGGAAGTTGTTGAAATCCAGTGCCAGGATCTGAAGGTTCTGTAACTGTTGTAACTCAGGGGGCAGATGATTCAGGTTGTTGTTGCTCAAGTACAGCTTGACCAACTCCCTAAAAGAGCAAATACACACAGGAAACCGTCTCACTTGCCTGCCACTGAGATCCAACATTTTATCAATTGGCATCTCTTCAAGGTCTCCCAGGATGTATTTCTGGCATCCATCAAATGGAAGAAAGGCTATAATTGCTCTTAATGTGTTGCCCATTCTTAAAAGCTGCGATGGCTTTTAGAGTCAGATGAATATTCCTTGTAGATGTAGAAACTCTCTGGATTTTACTCTGCTCTTCTGGCATTTCCTCTTCCCAGTAAAATAGAGGCATGGTCAACATGGCAACAATCATGATTTTCAAGAGCCTTGAAATATTTCTGATAAGTGAATGAGTGTCTGCTGATGAGAACTACAGACATTCCCGTGGAGCAGCTCTGCCCGTAGGGCAGTAAAACTATCTCAGGGAAGTTCTCGATCTCAAATGTTTTTGGAAATGTTCCCGAGTTGCCTCTTTAGGGTATTTCATTTTTGAGGTTTGTGTCCCATGACTTAATGACCACTAATGTGATCAATACTTTCAGAAATTTATCCATTCATATGTATGGGTTCAGACATGTGTTAAATCATGATATGGCTTCCTGATTTTGGTTTAGGAAATGCTATGAATCTGTTTATGATGGGGTGAACAAGATAAACAAGGCATTTAATATCAGCCTCAGGAGCTGAAAAATTAGGCCAGCATATAGACATAATTTCCCTTCCATTTCATATGATTGTAATTCAGATCTGGGTCCCCACTAGCAGAATTTTGTTTAAAAAGTAGTAAGCATGGAATGAAAAATAGTTTTAAAGCATCATCTGATATGAAGTGCAATGGATTAGTACAGTTTGCATAGCACAGTTAGTCACATTCTCTAGTCAGAATGTGGCTTTTTATTACAAAACACCAATAGTTATATTTATTAAATCATTTAATAAGTATGACAATTTGTGTTTTATTACATTTCTTTAGTATTTTTTGGGATATGCTGAAATATAAAATTTAGGTGGGAAGGTCTGGTTTACCATTTAACCATTAATCTGTTTTATCAACATAGATCATTATGACCTTAAGCTATTGCATCTTGTGACCATTGACATAACCAAACTCTCAGCAGAGAGATAATGAAATAAAATACTGCAGATAATGAGTTTTGGAAAGTCTTTGGGAGAAGGTGGGAACCAATTAATATATTTGTTCTACCTCTGAAAGATGGAAGCTTTTAGGGAAAAAACTTTTAGGGCTCAATGTATGGCTTTTCTCTTTGCCAATATTTTATCCTCCAATAAACTTGTAAGGGTCAGAAGATTACTGGACTAATGTTAGTGACTGGATATGATTTGAACTCTGCTTTCCTCAATTTTAGTCAACTCTGACCATGAGATTACACTGATTCTGTAATAAGACAATGTCAAATTAGTTTCGTTTCCTGAGTCATTTTGAGAGCCAGTTTGGTGTAGTGATTAAGTCATCAAGCTAGAAACCAGGAGACCATAAATTCTAGTCCTGATTTATGCAAAAAGCCAGTTGGGTGACCCTGAGCCAGTCATTCTCTCTCAGCTCTAGGAAGAAGGCCACAGCAAACCTTCTGAAAACCTTGCCAAGAAAATTGCAGTGATTTGTCCAGGCAGACTCTGAGAATCAGACAAATTGAATAGAAGAGGGGAAAATGAATAATTTAGCTTTATGATATTTCAACTACATTATGATAATTAGAACATTTAATAAGAGGAACAATTTGCCTCCAGAAATTGTGGGGGCTTCAACACTGGAGGTTTTTAAGAAGAGATTAGATAGCCATTTGTCTGAAATGATATAGGGTTTACTGATTGAGTAGGGGGTTGGGCTAGAAGACCTCCAAGGTCCCTTCCAACTTTGTTATTCTTTTATAATTAATAAATGTAATATATTTCTCCAGATATAATACAGATGCCCATCCTCTTAAAGAACTCAGTTAATAGCTTGAAGGATGCTCCAGAAAAAAACTTCCTTCAGATGTCTATGGAGATTCTCAGTCATCTAGGTCATGGTTGTGCCAATGGTGCTTTTGCAAGAGGCAACTGGACTTACAGAAAGTATGCAATTAGGTAGCAACTATTGTTAAAATAATTTGTGTCATTAAATGTGTTAATTTTAACTTTTGTCGATTTTGTTTTTAGAAGGCTGTACACCGCCCCGAGTTCTTCGGGAGAGAGGCAGTATAGAAATTTTGCTATTAAATTAAATCTATTACAATAGAATAGAATTATTTTTGGTCAAATGTAATTGGACAAACAAGGAGTTTGTATCCAATGCATCAGTTCTCAATGTACATACAAATAACAAAGTGATAAGTCATAGATCATAAACCATAAGATACATTCATAAATCATAAGATACAAACAACAATTAATAAATCATAATAGTTCAGTGATCTACCAGTAGATCCCAATTTGGGTCTGCCCATCCCTAACAGGTTACAATATTTACACAAAATAACTGTGCTTTTACAGCATATTGCAGATGTCCTGCCAAGCAGCTATTGACTCACCAATAGCTGATTGTGTTCCAATGAACCACATAGGCACATAAAAGAGCGAATGCTCCAAGAAATCATTTGCATTTTCAATACACTGAAGACATGAAGGTTCTCTTAGTAACTCTGGTTTATATCCCTTTCATGACTGCTCTGATAAGGTAAGAAAGAATTTCAGAACATTCTTATTTGTGTGTATATGCAGCAGCATGAAATAAATGTATCAGTTTACTTCAAAGCTTTAGAAAACTTTATGATGTTTAAATAATGTCAGAAACTATTAGAAAATGATGCTACTATAGTTTTCATATCTAGCAAAACCAAAATAAATCACATGAATCCAGTTCTTAAGGTGTTCTTTTTACAAGGCCAGAATATTTAAGTACTAAACCTAATTTATCTGCTATGGAAATAGGTGATACATGTAGATATCTCCTGCTGAGTCTCTTAGATGTTATATTAAGAATTTAACAAATCTTTATTAAAAATACAAATATTAGGTAAAAACAAAGAAAACAAGAAAAGAAAAAGAAAAAAAGATTGTAGTACAAAGAAGCAGCATCTGATTTTTTTGCCTGGTTATAAATCCATGTACAGTGGTACCTCTACTTACGAAATTAATTCGTTCCGGAAGCCGTTTTGTAACTTGAAAATTTTGTAAGTAG
>JAEANM010020442.1:0-12103 GCA_017656035.1 Myanophis thanlyinensis
AGCATTGCCATAGTCAAGGCGGGAGATAACAAGGGCAGAAGTGACTGTGCGAAGAGCGCCCCAATCCAGAAATGGCCGCAACTGGAAGATAATATTTTCAGAATTGTATTACAATTCTAGTAAACTTTCAAAACTAATCTAGAATTTTAATGAAGATAATTTCTCAGAGGCACACCAAAAATATTGGAGACTCCCAAAGATGCTTTTTTTCTGGAGGCAACTGGATATCTTCTTTGAAGACGTTTTGCTTCTCATCTGAGAAGCTTAAGTCCTGATTGGATGGTGGAAAATGGAAGGATTTATATTCCTTGCAGACAGCTGATCATTTGTATCCTTTTACAGGGACATTGAAGCACTTGAAAGTTTATCTATGTCCTCAAGGATAAATAAAGATAAATCTCCAAGTGCTTCAACAACCCCTCTAAAAGGATGCAAATGACCAGCTGTCTACAAGGAATATTAAACCTTCCATTCCCCATTCCTGTCAGAGCAGAAGACGCTTCTTGGATGAGAAGTGAAACATCTTCAAAGAAAAAACAGTAAGTCCAATTGGCTCCAGAAAAAAGCACGTTTGGGACAACCATGACCTGAATGACTGAGAATCTCTACAGACTATTTCCCTCTTCAGTGTTTTGACATTTACTTTCTTTTTTAAATTTTCAGGTGATACAGAAATAGTTAGGGTTAAAGATTAATATTCAAGAATTTGGAAAAGAACATACCTGTCAACTCAATCTGTAACTTGGTTATGTCTTTAGCTGCAAGGAAATGTTCTTTGGCTTTTTTATACTCGTAATAATTCAAAAATGTGTAAGCACATTCTAGACGAAATTGAACAGCAAGATGCCAACATTCATCATCGTTGAATAAAGTCTCAATTTCAAAAACTGGAAAAAAGGAAAAGAAAGATTAAGAAACAGCATGTGAAGAAAACATAATGAAAAGCAGAAAAACATACACCAGGTTCACTATTCCCTAGGCAAATAAAATAAGTTTAAATTGAAAGCGGACTTGATCTACATTTTCATACCCTGAGTATTAACTATAAACTTCCCAATTTGGCAACCTCCAAACTTCTTGTGAAAGATGATACGTAAATAGCCAAGAGCCTTCCCCTCCCCCACACATAATTCATTTTCTGTTTTAACTTTTGATGGTCAGCATTTATAAAACTATAAAGTCTGAAACCACCTTAGGGCCTGCTAAGGCCTAGTTTTAATACCATCTTATGCAAATCCACATTCCATTTTTCTGTATAACTTTAAATATTTGAGTAGATGATTTAACTCTTAGCCATATTTCTATCTGTCTCCTTCCACTATGTACTACAGATTTTTGCTTAAGGGCAAAACTTTTTCTCCCTGAGATGCAGAAACCCTTATTTGTTGAGACCAAAACCAGTGACTAACATGCTTGGCAGTTGGTCTGAAGTTGGTTCTCTAAACCCGGTTTCAGATAATGACAAATACCATTAACCTCAGAGCAAATATTAATCTAGGAAACAATTCTGAGTATAGAAGAGACCAATTTATTTATTTATTTAATTTTATTTTTATACCACCCCCTCTCCTGAAGGACTCGGGGCGGTGTACAGCCATCTAAGAAAAACACAGAGTAAATAACAGTGTAAAACAAATTAAAATTAACTAATTTAGGTGGCTGATCATAATTAAAAACCTTAGAAATTTAAAAATTTAAAACAATTAAAGATTATATATCAGTGGTATAAATCAATATATCAGTGGTAAAACATAATCATAAGCCAGGGGTGTCAAACTCAAGGGGTGCTTAAATTTGGCCCACAGGGCCGGCCTGGGAATATCAAATGACCAGTCTGTGGTGCCTCTGCCAGTGAAAATGAGCTGAAAATGGGCCGAAAAACAGGCTGAAAAATGGCCATGGTGTGCCCCTGCACACCCCATTGTGGCTGGTAAAGTGCTGCAGGAGGTCCTGTCTCATCTCCCCCTCTCGCCAGCCAGTTTGACACCCCTTTCATAAGCGAAGGTGAAATGAAAGGGAGAAAAACTGAAGGGAGAGAAAAAGAGAATCTGTTCAGGATATGTAATAATCCCAACATCAGTTTTAATAATTGAGAACTTCTTCATTGCTCTATTCGATGAAAAACAACAACCTTGAAAATAGGCATTATTTTCCTGCCTAGAGTTTTTTTCTTCAAGCCCACATGCAATCATTTGTACAAGAAGCAGTATTTTTTTAAAAAAAAATAGGCCTTAAGAATGAAACACTTGACATAAAGTTCACATCTCTAAGAAGATGAAAAAAGTTTTATTTCCAGACCAATTTAAAAGAGTGGATGAAATACAGGCATATATTCCTCTCCAAATAAGCTGTTTTCCCAGAAAAAATCAATTTATTTTTAAAGGGTTTAATTTTTTTTCATAAGCATTTGGCCAAGGACACAGATAAGATACAGAGTAATAAAATCTTATTGTAGTCAGACAATAGAAAGAAAACATGTGGCTTTATATCTGTTTTCAAATCTAAAGGGGAGATGGATGGGTATGCATACATACACACACTAGCTGGATAGCGTAGTGGTTAGAGTACTAGTCTTTGCTGCAGGAGACTGGGGTTCAAATCTTGGGTGGTACCTACCTTGCCAGCCTACTTCAAATATGAGAACGACCTGAACTTAAGAGAATCGTGCCAGCTCAGTCACCACCCAGATTAACAAGGTATGCATCAGACATTCATAAAATAGGACAATCTGACAATAAGTGACTACTGAAACAAACCATACATGGACTAGACAAGAGAACCTGGATGAGAGAGGGGATATATGAAACGTATGAGGGAACTATAGACGGATGAAGGCCTGCAAACATACTAATGGAGAGACAGCTAGTTAGCTAATGCTTTAAAATAGTGAAGAGCAAGCTGCTCTCACAATTTGAGATAGACAATTGAGATACATTACTCAAGATGGACTCAAGATGGCCTGGAACAACAACCACATGTGCAGCCACATGTTGTGCAGCCAACATCACTGCCTCCCTCTTCATTAAACCGCTTAGAGAAGGCTGGAAAGCACTATAAACCGGTATATAAATCTAAGTGCTATTGCTATTACAAAACACAACTGCCTTTTGAGGTATAAGTTCCTAGACCAGTGTTTCTCAACCTTGGCAACTTTAAGATGTTTGGACTTCAACTCCCAGTGCAAAGCTGGCTGGGGAATTCTGAAAGTTGAAGTCCAAACATCTTAAAGTTGCCAAGGTTGAGAAACACTGTCCTAAACAAACTAGCTACAGCCAACCCTCAAAACTGATTACCAAGACTCAGGGGAGAACTATCATCAGACAGTATGCTAGAAGATGCCAACAGAACCTCACTGTAACTCAAACCAATGAACTGGTATATGCTACTGCTACTGTAACCCTAGAGATGCTTGGCTATACGATCAAGAACAACAGTACATAATGTCTCTAGAAAATGAAGTTAAAGTCTAAAATTAAAGCAACTCAGAGAGTAATTGCTCAACTTGTAGAATTACAGAAGAGTGTGGAAATTAAGGCTATAGTCTCACCTACTGAAAAAAAAATAAAGATCTGACTTCATCTAAAGTCCTAGAGACTGCTAAACAAAGACTCATAGCACTGGTTACCGAACTAAGAAAATACACTAGAGAAGCAGAGGCCAATAAGATGAATGCCCTGTTCTCCAAAGAACCATCAAAGGTGTACTCCCAACTGCAGTACAAAACACAGTAACAGCAAAGTCACCAATAGCAGAAACTCAACAGTACCAGAAGAACATACAGGAGAAAGAGAAGACACATAATACCAGTCAAAGTGGTTGCAGGACCTGAAAGCAGATCACAGCAATCTCCCAGAACACCCAACAACAGATCAAGAACATGAAAACTTGGCAGCATCTGGGCTGAACATGATCCACATCTACTTATTAAAGAAACTAACGGCAGTGCATTAATGCCTAGCAGCACAGATGAGCCAACTACTAGCAGCAAGCTCCCACCCAGATAGGCTAAAACAAGGAAGGACAGTGCTGATCATGAAAGATTTCCAAGGGAACAGTTCTGTCAACTAGCGGCTGACAACCAGCCTTCCTACAACATGGGAAGTCCTATCAGGCATCATAATCACCAAGTCACAGGACCATATGGATTAGTTCATGAGCACAGCTCAGAATGGCATTGGGAGAAATATGAAAGGCTCAAAACACCAATTGCTCAGAGATAGTGGAGTCACCCAAGGTTCAAGGTCTAGATAAACCAATCTGAGAACAGCCTGGATTAATCTCAGGAAAATCCTTTGACTCAATGAGCAGCCAAGCGAGTGGCTTCAAGAGATTCCAGGTACAACATCAGAGCTCAATGTCCAGAAGACTGCAGTGCTAAGAACAGCTAAGATACTGCACAGAACCCTCAAATTCCTAGGCTTCTAGTAGAGGACTCAAGATTGAGGAAGACACATACTACACACACAAAGAGAGAGAGAGAACAAGAGAACAAAAACTGGATGTTTATGTAAAATGAATAAAAGAATTACAATTCTGCACTCATGAACTGAATGACAGGTCTATTAAATATTTTCTATTTAAGAAACAAGTGTTTCATGTTTTTAAAACAAAAGTCACAAGATGTTAGCAATTGTGCAACAATGTACTTTCTATAAAAAGATGCTTAGTATACTGATAGATCTAATATGGTTATGATATAATGTTTTTTTAAACATGAGAAATCTTAATCTAAAGTATAATGTATTATTTTGCAAACCTAATTTGCCTTATTTCCTAATTTACCTTCATAGAAGCATTAGTCAGCATTAACTATATCTTTATTTAAATCAAGATTAATATTATTTTGTAAGAAAAAAACAAGTAAATGGTACATTATCTCAAGTAGCAGCATCTTATTTTTTAAGAAAGTCAATTTTTAAAGTTTATCATCCTGCAAGCAGAGAGCATAAGGAAAATATATTTCCCACCCACATAATGGGGCCACACAGAGTTTTTTTATCAACTGTTTAAGGATTACCAAAATCCCATCTTGAACAGTCTGTTATTTATACTAGCTGTCACTGATTTGAGATAAGCCAAAATGGGATCAAAATGGGATCATTTTGCTATGTTACTATTTTTCTTCATTGTAGGAAATGGCAGATAAATCTTTGAATTGATCTTGCAGCACTTTTAAGCATAAGGAAATGTAAGTGGATAATTATTCAGCGATCCAATTTCAAAGATTCAGAGTGCACATAGGCATGCATGTTGTACCTGCCAGACATTTTTTAATGGACACATATCTTCTCATAAGATCCGGTGGAGAAGCCATTGATTTAAGGAGATGCGATATGCGCACATATGCATATTCTAAATCAGTTTTCCACTTTGAAACTGAAGAACTGCACAGCCTTATTATATTGCTTAATTTGATACAGAACAGATCTGGTTTACACAGAATGCTAATCCAAAATTTCATCAGTTTAACAGGGGATTAGTTGAACCTCAAAATATACCTTTAATTTTTTTTTCTTTTGCACTTGAGTTTATAAATCTCGACTTATTTTAAACATGCTTTTATGTCCAGGGGCAGATCTCTGGCTTATCTGGATGTTTTTCCCAAACCAGAACAGCAAAGAAAATACAGCTAATAAGACTGCTGAAAATCAGCATGGGTTTGCTTGCTTGTTTTCCCCACCAAACTTCTCATCCTTAAGGAAATGGTGAGAATTTTGGTTTCCAACTACGAAATTGCACGTTTTTAGTCCCACCAAGCACAACCATTTTAAATTCCATAAGTAGGGAAGTGTTGTTGCTGAGAAAGAGACATATACTCTTTATATAAAAGCTCATCATCACAGAAACAACGCATGTTGCACCAAAGATCTTTCTGCACAAATACCGCTCCAAGCCATACTCAACTCTGTCAAAAATCTTATCAATGCTACCCAAAATGTTTCTTTTTTTAAAAAAATAACAAAATAAACACACACTACAAAAACCTGAGAGCCAGTGTGAGGTAGTGGTTAAGGAATCAGGCTAGAAACTGGGGGTTAAAGATTCTATTCCCACCTTAAGCACAAACACAGCTGGACCAGTGCCTGTCTCTCAGCCCTGAGAAGGTGGTTATGGAAATCCACTTCCAAGAAGTCTTGTCAAGAAAACTGCAGGGACCAATCCAGACAATTGCCAGGAGTCAATAATGACACAACGACAATAGCAATAGCATACGGCTTCACAGTGCTTTACAGCACTCTCTAATCAGGTTACAGAGTCAGCAGATTGCCCCCAACAATCTGGGTCCTCATTTTACCAACCTCAGAAGGATGGAAGGTTGAGTCAACCTTAAACCAGTCAGGATTGAATTCTTGCTAACTCTGTAATCTTTTAAGCTGTGTAAACTATAGTAAACTGAAGGGCTTAAAATAGTTTGTTTAGTGACCAAAGTTACAATGGCACTAAAAAAAGGGACTTATCACTGTTTTTCACACAACTGCTGCAGATCCTTGTGGTCGTGTGATCAAAATTCAGATGCTTGGCAACTGACTCATATTTATGACAGTTGCAGTGTCCTAGAATCACATGATCCCCTTTTGCAACCTTCTGACAAAGTCAGTGGGGAAGCCACTTAGCAACCAGATCACTAACTTAATAATTACAATGATTCACTTAACAACTGTAGCAAGTAAGGTCATAAAAAGGGGCAAAATTCATTTAACAAATGTTTCACTTAGCAACAGAAATATTTGGCTCAACTGTGGTCGTAAATCAAGGACTACCTTTATTGCATTCTAACCACAGTGCCATCACAGCTCCTTACACACATCACACACACACACTCACACAAATGCAAATGCATAGCTACTTTGTCCCCATAAAAATAACAAAGAAAAAAACCCTCCCTCACCATGCACTGATAAAAATATATCCCCGCCCAAAATCTATCAAAAGGCAAACTTTTACAAACATAATCAAAATAGCCCTTTAAAGCAGCTGATCAGGAGTGTAAAGAAATCATCTTAATATTGCTGAGCCATCAGCATCTCTCGATATTAACATGGTAGTTTCACAACATCTGGAGGGCTGATTTCCACTGCTACACTATGACATTTAGGAAAGCCCTGTGATATTTTTCTTAGGCTTACTCTAAGTGGAAGAAGGCAAAGTCTCCAGTTCAGATGATGTGGTAGGCAATCCACGGACAGAACTGTTTACAGTTCATTAGTCTCATCCACTGCTAAGAATAGCCAGGGAATAATCATGATTTTAAACAAAATAACCCTCTGAATAAGGATTTCCTAAATCAGAAACAAAATGCATTGAAAGTCATTTGCTCCTAGGATTTTCTCAGATTAAAGAGAATCCTAAAAAAATAAGGTAAAAGCCTTCAGGGTAGCAATTCAATCTCTATAAACTAAGAATGAATCTCCACTAATAAGTTAATGTCAATCTTAATTATACCTTGTTGTATACAGGCCTGGGCAACAGCAAAGAGTTCAGGTGACTTTTCTTCTAGAAGCTGCTGGTGGAGATTAATACATCGCAGTGTCCACCAGGGCAATGTCTAAAAATGAGAAAAAAATATTTTTTCAAACATCAGGTCCACTTATTTCTATTTGGTTTTATTCCATGTACATGGCAATTAAAGAGTGTTTAACAATGAGAAGATCTGAAAAAAGATCATGGCACCTGTAGTATAGTTTAAATATGGGTGGGTTTTTTTAGTATTTGCCATTTGAATTGTCGTTACCTTTTTTTAAAATTTGTACCTTTGTACAAATTACATTACATTAACGCCCTTGAGCAATCCCTGAACAAAGAACTGGAATATAAATCCAATCAATAAATAATGACGCACAACTCAAGGGCAGAACATTTGCTTTTTTGTCTGAAAATGCCAAGTTTAATCACAGCCCAAGGAGAAGTCAGAAAAGCTCACAAGGGGGCTCACCACAAGATGAGGTATGATAAAGTGAGCTGTAAAGGCAAACGAATCAACCAAATTCAAAGGACCTTCCAATATTCAAAACATGATTTGGCATTTTACATGCTTGCATTGGTTTCCTATGGCTGTGAGAGAATAAAATAATATCTAAAAGAATCATAGCCTGAAAAACATGGCCTTGACCTTTTAATGGTTCTAATGTGGAGGGAAGAACAATTATTCAATCATGTTTTTCTTTACCTGAATAACCAAATAGCTTCTAGCTATTTACCTGAATAGCTTCTAGCTTATTTCTGGAATTCACAAGGATGACTCTAGCCAGCATCAACAAGATAGGTTGGGAAGCCAAGCTGTACACTGATTCACCATCTAGAACCAGCATCTCTAAGATAGCAGTTGACAATGTGCTGGTCTGGAAACAGTAAAAAACAAAGTCATATTAGGCTGCTTCGCATTATTTTAGAAGACACAATACAACATCTGTGTTAAACACCACAGTTGGGTGGCTTGGTAAATTGGGGCAGTCCTCAATTTATGATGACGTTTGAGCCTGGAATTACAGTTTGTAAGTCATGGCATCACATAACCAGATCTGATTTTTTTAAAACATTTTTTGCATCTGTTGTTGAGTGAACACCACAGTTTAAGTGAATCCATTTTCACCAATGGGTAATTTTTGTCAGAAACAAGAACTAGAAATCAGCAAAACAGAATCAGCAAAACATATCGCAGTCACATAACCGCAGGACACTGCAATCACAAAAATGAGCCAGTTGCCAAGCACCCAAAACACAATCAATCAATCAATCAATCATGGGATACGTATGTGCAACCGTAGTTAATTGCAAAAATGGGTTGTAAATGGGGAGTGTCCATCATAACTTTGAACAGTTAAGTGACAGTTGTAAGTCGAGGACTACCTTTAATGCTTTGGATTCAGTTTCAAAGAGATCCTCTGGAGCAAGCAGAAGACAAAGGCAGCATCGGTCCGCAACTCACAAATGGCATGCGAGTGCTTCATACTGTTACATTACTATGATAATTACTATAGGCCGTCCTCGACTTACAACAATTGAACCCCAAATGTTTGTTGTTAAGAGAATTTTGTCCCATTTTGCAACCTTTTTTTGCCACAGTTGTTAAGTGAATCACTGCAGTTGTTGAATTAGTAATGCGGTTGTTAAGTGAACTTGGTTTCCTCATTGACTTTGTTTGTTGGACAGTCACAAACGGTGACCACGTGCCATGGGACATTGCAACCGTCATAAATATGAGTCAGTTGCCAAGTGTCTGAATTTTTGTCAGGTGATTGTGGGGATGCTGCAACAGTTGTAAGTGTGAAAAATGGTCCTAAGTCACTTTTTTCAATGCCATGGCACCTTTGTTCATTAAACAAACTGTTGTAAGCCGAGGACTACTTGTATTACTAGAACAATTACTATATTCTACATTATTACTATTCAATCACTATTATTTTATTACAATTGCCTATTTCAGTGGTGGCGAACCCATGGCACGCGTGCCAGAAATGGCACTCAGAGCCCTCTCTACGGGCACCTGGGCCGTCACCCCAGCTCAGCTCCTCCATGTTTCTCCATGGTGTTTCTCGCCATCGTTTGCAGGCAAACAGAAGTTTATGGGACTAAAAAAAAAATTAAGTCAATCAATTCCAGCTTCTCGTGAAAGAAAAAGATCTCGCCTCCCGGATGTCAGCTGTTTTTCCTGCAAAGCTGCCGATGTTGTGATTCTCCATCTCCCTGCTGGCCAGCTGGTCTTCACCTTTCCAGCACACGCATAACAGCGTGTACGCAACTTGCAGTTTGGGCACTCAGTCTCTAAAAGGTTCGCCATCACTGGCTTATATACTGTGCTCCATACTATTACTAGTAGGCATCAATGTTTCTTTTTTTTTCAAACATTTTTATTTTTCATTTTTTAAATCAATTCATCATCCATCAATTCGTGCGCTGTTTCGGTAAGTAAATATGTTGTCCAATGCAACCTATATTTACCTTCTATCCAAATATAATATAGCCATAACATATCCTAATATATCATATCATATACAATACAGTACCCTTTTCAACAATTTATATTCATTTATATTCTCCACCATGCTCTAACAACTTTTTTTTACAGTAATTCATGTTTTCAATCTATATCTGTTTCTTGTTTCTAACCATTCTAACCATTGATAAAAAGCTTTCCATCTCTTGTAGAATTCGCTTAATTCTTTTTCTCTAATTTCCATCCTCAATCTATCCATTTCCACACACTCTAATATTTTTTTAATCACTCTCCCCTCCGTTGATGTTTCTTCCAGTTTTCAATTCTGTGCAAATACTATTCTCGCTGCTGTTTGTACATGTAAAATCAAGTAAACATTTTCTTTACTATAGCTCTCTGGTATTACGCCCAGTAAAAAAAAAAATCTGGCTTTAAATCTATATGTTACTTAATCCTTTTTCCCAGCCATGTATGTTTCGTTGTCCAAAATTTCCTTGTCATTGGGCATGTTCATCACATGTGATAGTAAGATCCAGGGGTTTGGTGGCATTTCCAGCATTTGGCCAATTTATCCTTAAACATCTTTGTCAACCTCGCTGGTGCCAAATGCCATCTATAAAACATTTTGTATAAATTCTCTTTATAGGCTGTTGACATAGTTGCTTTATAATTTCTATCCCATAGTTTTTGCCATTGATCCAATTCAATTGTATAACCAAAATTTCTTGCCCAGACAATCATTGTTTCCTTTACCTGTTCCTGTTTCTTTCTTGATCTTGTTCTGTCTTAAATCCCCTCTCTCTGAGATTTTTCTTGCAGCATGTAAGAACTCTTGCCTCTTTTTTATGTTGTGGTTTTGTCTCAATGAGCCTTTATACTTCTTTTCCTGTCTTTTGGACCATCCACTCTTTCTGACAAATACTTTCATTTGTTTGGTTGCTGTGCTCAGTCGGCTAGGGGTTGCCAGGGTCCAAATGATGTATCTCCTCACAATACCTATCTCAAGCTTTATTGCCATCTCTGCCATGCTGGCACTGGGGGAAAGGCTCAAGAGGGGAACCACATTCTCTGCTCACACTATTGGCTGCTTCATAGTCTTTATTAAGAGTCTGCACAAGTACTACATACATGATAAATGGCAATACTTTCACCAAAATAGTTATGTTTAAGCAGGATTAAAGAAGCAACCTGAGAGACTCTCAAAGCAGCTGGGCCAAGCTCTCCAGAAGAGGGGACTGTTAAAATGCATTGAAAATGGCACTTTGATAAGCATCCCTGCAAATGTTCTACATAGCCTATTACTTGACTTACTCTGAGTCACCTAGCTTTGGCTATATCTAAAGTTAGTTAACTTCTCCTTGCATAACAGCAATCTCTTTGTTCCCCAAAGGACAGATTCACAGGGAAGGAGAATCTAACCCACTAACAGCAATGATTGTTCACCTAATTTAAATGTTGATGATGGGGGAAACATACCAGCATGGCTTTAATTAAGAGCAAGAAACAATGTCAAATAATAACAATGAAGGGATTGTACAGTTAAAAGACAACTAAACCTTCAATTGCATATTGTGAGACAATTCAAAGCTAAGTAGAATCAGAGAATTCACCCAGAAGAAGCATCCATCCTACCAGAGAACGTCACTTGATCCAATCGAAATTATCTAGTTTACCAATACAGACCAGAAGACTGTCCTACATACCACTAATAATTAATAGTGCACATAGGAATTGTAATAAATGAACTGTGACATTGTTTAACAACCAATCCTTCAAATATAACCAAAGGAGAATGTACTGTAAAGACCAAAGATCAATCTAAATAGTGTACAATTATAATTTATGTTTATGACTTCCTTTCTTAGCATCATATATAAATTTATGTTTAAAATCTGAAATAAATAAGAAAGGTATGCATAACATTAGCCAACAATTTGCCATTTCTCTAGTACTAAAAGAAGCATTTATCAGTCACACAACTATTTGGAATTGGGGAAAAATACCTCATTATACTGTTGTAATATTTCAGGTGGAAGAAAATCGTGAGGTTGTAAGTCAACAGGAGGTCCAGTCCAGTTGCTCTGAGCAAACAGCTGTAAGCTCCCTACACCAAGGAGGAACACCACACTTTGCCTGCAATACACATGAAGTAGTTTATTTATTTATTTA
>JAEANM010020443.1:0-12103 GCA_017656035.1 Myanophis thanlyinensis
TCCCAAACCAGGTTGTGATGTTGCCTGTCAGGATGCTCTCTACAGTGCAGGAATAGAAGTTCCTGAGCACCTTTGGTAGTAGTCTGAAGTCCCTTCTTTTCTTAAGAAATGTATCTATTTCTATATTAATTCTGACAATTTGTGCTACTTCTATAAACTATTGAAAAGTATTTAAGGTCATGGTAGCTATGAATCAAAGATCAGCTGTTATTAAGCAAAACTGTTGGTTTTGTTGAAGCTTGTCATATAATACCTGTTAATTTGTTGTTATGGGAATAGCAATAGCACTTAGACTTATATACTGCTTCACAGTGCCCTATTTAGAGCTCTCTCTAAGTGGTTTACAGAGTCAGCATATTGCCACCAACAATCTGGCTCCCTATTTTACCGACCTTGGAAGGATGAAAGGCTGAGTTAAGCTTGAGCCTGATTAGATTCGAACTGCCAAATTGCAGGCAGCTAGTAGTCAGCAGAAGTAGCTTGCAGTACTGCATTTTAACCACTGCGCTACCGCAGCTCTTTTATTGATTAATAATAATTATTAATTGATATGCTTAAGATACTAAAAATTTAAGTTATTTGGGGGATTTAATCAATATTTTCTGGTAGTTTAATATTTGCCAAGGCAAAATTTAATAGCCTGGTGCTACAAATCAGAAAACAGTTCCTTCAGCTTCAGTGGGAGTACTGTATGTAAATATTTAAATGTTTTCAGGATTGCAGCACTTACTATAATTACTGTTTTCCTGGAGCAGAATCTAATCCTTACTGCTCACATTGGATAGTATTTGCTGCTGACAGGAAGAATTAGGATTTGTCTTTAGAGTAAATAAAGCAAGATGAAAAAAGCTATGTTTTTACTGCTGCTGATTTTTCCCTTTTTTTATACTAGCCTACATTTATTATATATTCATGGTAACATAAATCAAAATATTATGTATTCTTTTTATTGCAAAATGAATAAAAACAATATATACCCACTTATAATGTAATGTATGCATTTATAGTCCTCCCTTCCTTCTTTTCCCTCATATTTGGTATGGTTGCCCATATACCAATTCTTAATTCTCTGAGTGGCAACAAAACCAAAATGAAACCATTTTCATCATGCCCCAACACTGGACATTTTTAAGAAAAGATTGGATAACCATTTGTCTGAAGTGGTCTAGGATTTCCTATTAGTTCCATTAACACCCTGAACCCAGTGCCTGAGGGAAAAGCCAGGATTTCATGGACTCCCAGAAGGCCAACAATGTTCCAACTGTCTATAATTGGGGGTGGGAGGCTACTCCACTGGACAGATGCCATGATAGAGAAAACACCTGTCCTAAGATCCATCAAGAGACATTGCTTCACCAATAGGGTAAGACATATGTTTGCCTTTCTCTGCTTCTTGCTGCAAATAGTAAAGATGTTTAAATGGAAGTTTGGTTTGCTTGCTTCCCTTAAATGCAGTTTATATATGTGGGAACACAGAGAAACACACATACACTTATTTACAATGGGCTCATGTGTACGTGTAGGTCTGTATGTGGTGATTCTTCCCCTCCCCCCATTCTCAAGGAAATTGATGTCAGTGCTTTTGTTTGATTAATTCTGCTGTTAACTGTGGGCCTGAGCTGCTGCTCATCTCTTGAAGCTTGGTGTCAGGTGATCTGAAAAAAAGGAATGAAGTCCTAAGAGTCAAAGCATCACCTGCTAAGCTCAGGGTATCACCCTTCTTTGACAGAAGTTCTTTGTTTAGGATTGTTGGCAATTGCAGCCCTTTCCAACAGAAGATAAGAACCAGACTTCTCAGGTAATGTCCTCGATCACACCCGATGACAGACTCTTCTTGCATGCAAGTTTTTTCAGGTGTTCTGTTTGTTCAGTAATCCTTCAATGCCAAACTTTTCTAAATAGTGAGCAGGTCCCATCGGTAATGGACATCAGCCATTAAGCTGTTAATATTTGTCATATATCAGGTTACGGCTTTGTTATTCCAGTATGATGAATGCTTGTTCTGCTATGAAAAAGATAAAGAGCAATACATTTAGCAGCATTGCAGAGTTGTTGCAGCTTTAACACTGGATTCCAAGTAGAATGAAATGAATAGGTGGAGCTGCATTGGCGATACCAGTTCTTGCTCGACAAGCCCTCTTTTCTTTTACAAGCTCTTTTATAAACAAATTGCCAGCATGCGATTGTTTCATTCAGAAATAGAGTACATAGTTATGTCAGAATTGTAATAATAATACTATTGTTTTCTGGCACTAGTTTATTTTAATGAGTTCTGCTGATCTCACCATGTAATATGAACTCTGGCTGTTTACCAATATAATATATAGTAATTTCATCAGAATGATAGCCTACATTAACCGCATAGTTTTAGCCATCATGTT
Source organism: Myanophis thanlyinensis (assembly GCA_017656035.1). NCBI lineage: Eukaryota > Metazoa > Chordata > Lepidosauria > Squamata > Homalopsidae > Myanophis > Myanophis thanlyinensis. Next base: position 2,382 of record JAEANM010020443.1, read on the forward strand.
TGCAATCAAAAGGCTAAAAATATGGTGGCAGTGGGAGTCGGTATGGTATTATAAATTAATAAGAGCTGAAGACTTTCAGAGCCCTCGCAGAGTTTAAATTCCCTTTAGCTTCTTAAATATGACCTATTTTATTGAGGGTGTATGTGTTATCCGTAGAATTTTATCCTGGCTATGATCCAGTGTGATTTCAGGCAGCTAGTTACATACAATAATGACTAGTTCCAGATGTACATATCATCCCCACCCACAATGAAAGTTTGTCCAGGTGGCACTTACATGAGCATAGCCGTCAGAGGGGACTATGGCTTATGCATATGGATAAGTATATAGGATATAACTTATGCACATGAACCTTGCTGACTCAAGGATCTAGTGCCTTTGAACAAGTAATGAGGATCAGCAAAATATTTATTGCATCACAAGTACTTATTTTTAGAAAAATCCCAAATTTTAAGTCATGCATTGCTGTTATTTACAAGCAGCACTTTGCACAAGCACACTTGCACCTAATTGTGTGCATGAGTGTATGTGTTTTATATATTTTTGCACAGATATTGTGATAAATCTCTACATATTCTAAGGAGATAAATGAATTTATTTATGTTTAAAGAAAAAAATAATGTAAACAAAATATCTGAGAAGGGTTTCTTCATTCATTTTACTTTAAATCTTGGGCACAATGTGGGACATATTGTATTGTTATTTAGTACACAAAGCCCAACAATGTTTCTAACAAATCTTCTCTGTACAACTAAGGAATTGTAAGAGGAGAAGGCCCTATTGCATATAGAGGAGACTATTTATATAATTCTAAATAGAGTCTTCTATTATGACTAACTTCTGCTGGTGACCTTCTACCATTGCACCATAGAGTGTATTTTAACTTACTGCACCTGTGTATAGTTTGCCAATTGCACAGTGGCAGATAGGACAGCGCTCCAAAGGGTTAACGTCATTGCTCAAAGGATCATTGGTTTCCCCCTCCCCTCTTTGGAATAGCTTTATAGCTCCAGCTGCCTTAAGAAAGTTCAAAACATCCTTAAAGATCCATCTCATCCTGGGCACCCTTTTTTTGAACTATTACAATCTGGCAGATGGTACAGGATAATAAAAACAAGGAAAAATGGGCTGAAAAACAGCTTCTATCCCAGAGCAATAACTATATTTAATTTCAGTTCAATTGTATAGAATGTGAAGGATGTGTGTTTGTGTTTTATTTTTATAGTTATACTGTACACTGAAGATGGCATTTAATTTTGTTGTAGGAGGTGCAATGACAATAAAGTAAACTAAACTAAGAGAAAATTTCTGAGTCAAATTAATCTAAGATAATAACATATAGCCATATTTCCTTAACCCTCAGAAAAATTAGTTACTATGTTCAAATATTATAATTATATTTATTTAACCATAATACCAATCTTCCACGAAGCATTTAAATATCAAGAGAAAATAATAGGTAAGATCTGTATAACCAGTTTTTTGTTTTTTATTACCAGTGGAGAAAACCAGCACATAGTCAAAATGCATTTGGTGTTGGTTATATATGAGTATTTTCATGTTTATTTGTTCTGGAGATGCATTAAATACTTGCTTTTAATTTTTGTGGTTGCAGCATTTGTTAGATGTATTTTTATAAAGTGATTCTGGAATTCATATATTTATTCAGTTCTTATTATGTATCCCAACTTAATGAATATTTTTTGTTCCCTTTGCTGGATTTTAATTCCAATTATGTTTTTCCTTTGGTTTAGAGGACAAGAACAAGTCACGCTAAATTGTTCCACAAATACCAGAATTATCAAATCCCCGTGTCTCAAAAATAAACTATATACAGGAAGTACTTTCTTAGGACACTGAATGTTGTTTAAAATAATCATTGCCAACCATTTGTATCTCTTCATTTATTTTTAAATTTAGTTTCCTGTCTATCCATGTTCATTGATCAAGCTGGACTTTGTAAGTTTCAGTAGAACTTTGAAGACTTCCTGGGAAATTCTGAAACTTGAATTTAACAATGTCACCTGTTTGGTAATGCATATTTTGGAAGGACTCCTGTATACTATCATTGGACAGTGTTGTAGTTCCTAAAACAAGTTAGTGCTTGCTGAAAAATGCCTTTCCACACTGAAGAACATTGACTGGTTTCTCTGTTTTTCCAATGTACAAATGGTTCTGGTTGCCAAATATACAGTACTAAACTGCATGGCAGCCTTAAGCACTCCTATCTTATGCTAATGTTGTCTTAAGACAAACCTGTTTGGACCAAGATATTTTAGTAGCAATTTGCAAGGGATTGAGTCCAGACTGAAGGCTAATGTGGCTCCACATTGGAAGGTTCCCATACTGTTGTGACTTCCCAATTTCCATTGCAGAAAATCACAGGAAATGCCAGGTCTTGGGAAGGACGGAGGGAGGGAGAGAGATATGAAGCTGGGGATGAAAACATTCTATCCTAAGTGACTGTAAAAATAATGAAATATTGTACTGGAAGATTTAAAAAAAAAACTGCAAAAGGGGATAGTACAAAAAAGTTTCGTTTGTTTGTTTATTGGATTTATATGGCCACCCACTCACTCTCAGTGGATGGCTTACAAACAATAAAAAGTCTAATATAAAACAATAAAACAACATTATTTTATTAGATATAAACAATTTTTTTAAAATTTTTGTCAGATTTTAAACTGGGGATATACTGCACCTCAACCAAGTATCAAGTCAGAGAAAAATCCATCATAGAAGCCACAGCAGGAGAACAGCTGGCAATGTGAGGTGAGAGGGTGTCCCTGGCTATGCAGCCAATCAAATGGTAGAGATATGCCTAGAAGTACTAACAAAGTATAGGAGAAGTGAAGAGCAATGCCTCTGCTGGCAAAATCCAGAAAACTGCATTCAATTCAGAGGAAAAAAACCCAGGCACAATTCACATTCATAATGGGCTGAAAATAAATAGAAGATAATGTTCCTCCTCTCTGAAACTGTTGGTGATTTGTACTTATGACAGGGCAATCTGTTAGTACAGATGTGGCCTTAGTTTCACCAAATAATGGATATGCAGTGGGATACCTTAGTGAAGAAGCAAACAATTTAATAAAGTGTTTTGCCTGTATGGAAGATCCATGACTGGAATCTAATTCCATTTTTTTTCTTAGCCCATTTCCTTTGTCATTACACTGTTAATGCTGAATCAAAGCTGGCACTATAGTAAAAGGAAGAAATACTCATTGCTATTCGGAATTTATAATCTGTGCAGAGATTATTAGCACACATGGTAACAACTATTGAATTAGATATATGGGATAATTCACAGATGATAGATTTACACGTTTCCATTTTAGCATATAGTAAAAGCAGAAAATGTGTTTCTAGATAGTAATAATAAATGCAAAAAAAAGACCAGCACTTTCACTTTTCCACATGTAAATGTTGCCAGATGCAGTCTGTCAGAAGATGTGGTGTCAACCACGTGAACAGGGAAGGCGTGATCAACTCAACATCCAGTCCTTCTGGAATAGACTTTGGAAGCTAGGACAAGAAGGGAAGATTCAGTGCATCAATTAAATTTACTGACGCCTTATTAAAAATTTACTTTGGAGTTCATTAATTTTTTTAGAATCAAAGGGATTATAGCATGCTGTGTGGTTTCAATAACAGGATAGAAAGGAATGGGGATTGTTCCTTAGTTAATTTTTGTTTCCTGTTTTGTCATGTAAGACTTGATGTATTCAGAAAAAGATAAATTAAAACCAGAAACAATTATTATCAATATAAAGAAGGGTTGTTTTTCATATCAGTTTTGTCTTTCTTGTCTACTAATTTTCCATGATGTTTCTTTGATACAAAGCCAGTTTATTAATAAAAATAAAGGGCAAGAATGAAGAAAAACATGGGACTAGAACTTAATCTTTAATGTTTTTGATCTTTAATCCACCCACCAAATTAATGGAATTCGGTGAACAAAGGGATGTTGGAGCATTCCTGTAGTCTGCATATTTATGTATTTGCCTCCTTTACAAATATTTTATCTATAAACTAGATTCACTTGGTCATTCAATCTTCTTGAGCGTGCCTTAATTAAAACACTTCTGGGTTTTATTTTATTGTTTTTAAGAAGGTGGAGCTGCATTGGTCACAAAAGAGCATCTCGAAAAAGTTAGGGTAGTGTTCTTCATACTTGGCAACTTTTAAGAGCTGTGGCCTATTATTCCCATATAAATAATAATTCCCATTATTATGCTGAGATGTGCACGACTGTTAAAGTTGACAGGTTTGAAAAATTCTGATTGATAGGGTCCCTTTACTCAGTTGACTGTACATTATACAAGGATAAATAAAGGGCACAAATAGAGAAGCCCCCTGTGGAAAATGGAAGGATACATCTCACCCTTATTTCTGTATGTTCTTCTAAAAATCATTTTTTTCTTAAAGAATGCAAGCATGTTTATGCTTATCCTCTCCTATCCAACCTGGCATTTTGAACTGACAGACTTTTAGCCTGCTTTAAGTTCCCTCATTCATTGCTTTGTTTTTAGACCCAATTGAAGTTGACTAAAACTATGAACATGCTCTATTATTTATTTTGGATTTTGGCTTATTTTACTTTGGATTTCTTATGGGAAGCTAATGATGTGTTTGTGGTATACCTAAAAGAAAGCCAGGGCTTTGCTTATGCATGTGTTGCTTTAATGGCTATTCAGCTTTGACCTGGGTAAGCAGAGTGACTTCTGAAAAGACGGTACTAATGTACCATTTGTCAGACCCAAATTTCAAAAAATAACAATGTTACACAGTAATCCTAACCATATGAACCAGCTCCATTTATCTTAGGAAATTTATTTCAGTGGAATCATATTTAAGGTTAAGGTAATTTACAGCTAGGGTCTCAAAACATACAGGAAAAAAGAGAGTTTTTCACCTTATATTTTTGCCCTTGGTTCATTATTACCACTAAAAACAAATCTTGCAGATTCTTAACACCTGGACAAGTGAAAAACCTGAGGTCATACCTGAACCAGAGATGCTTATTGCTAATTGAGTCACATAAGCCCCAGCTGTGTTTACCTGTCTCAATCCATTCCAAGTTAGTAATCTTTGTCCCACTATATATGGAGTGTTCTTTTCTTAGCATTTATCAATAATGCTAAAATAAATATATATCCATCATTTAGCTGCTATCAAAAATGGCATAAAATTTGAACATGTTTACTTACTCAGACCCTAAATGTAGGACATAATACCACAGTATAAAGAAACTCAGACTAATGATAATAGGTAACAGCAACCAGACACAGAACTGACAATGAAGATATTGAACTGATAAATAGTGTCTCCTTTTTTCAGGACTGAATAACAACAGTAAATGAAACAACCATCAAGAAACACACCATACACTACCATTTGGCAGGAAAGCAAAAAAAGACTTTGGGGGGGAATGCTATGATGTCTATACTTATAAATATCAGAATCATGCAGGCAGTGGTTTTCCAGATGAACTTTGAAGTAGTAGGCTTGATATTGATGCTTTTAAATGTTGGTTTTGGAGAAAATTAATGAGAATCCCATGGTTAGCCAAGAAAGCAAATATATATATCATGGAATAAATCAATCTAGAATTCTCAGTCTAAGCACAAATAGCCAAATTCAAATTATCAAATTTTGGGCACGTTATATGGTGACTAGATCTCTTGATACTAGGAAGGGTAGAAGGAAAGGGAAAAAGATTAACTCAACTATAGCAGTGATGGGTGTGCAACTGGGAGGCCAAATTAGGCAAGGATCACTCTGGAGAAGACCTACTTATCCGGTCCCTAAAAATTGATACTGACTTGAGGGCACATAGTCAGCCAATCAGCCAATCAGTAGAATGTGTAAGCAATATGTTAAGTAAAGATTTTGATGGTCATACAGGTATATATGGTTTAATGCATGTGTATTAAACTCACTGTGTCACATTGCTGTCACGTGATGTTTCATGACGTTTTTCCCATTCACGGAGCTGGGCTTGCCATGGCCTGCATATGACACATCTGGCCCGCAGGTTGCCAGTTTGACACTCCTGGTTTAATGTATTGTGCAAATTCAGCCAATTGTAGGTTACTCAGAGTTACATAAAATCATACTTAATATAATGTGTGATATGATATGTTATCCAATGTACTCAAAAGGAGGACCTATCTTCCTTTTTGTCCTCTTGTCCTCCATTCAAATGTTGCCCAGATTATAAGACTATCTCTTCCTGAGCAAGATTCTCTCAGCAGTCCAGTGCTTTCCTAATAAATGCTGACCACAAGTTAACAAGCTGCACGCTGTGGCCTTAATTAGTTGATTAATGCCCTTTAGAGCACTTAAGCTGCTGCTTCAAATTGGGAAGAGCTTAATCAGTTACATACTGAAGACTTTTGCCTCCCAATGGTCTCTAGCGCATTCCTGTGATTGAAAAATTCAGTCATTCTGATTTTGGAAAAGATAAATTCATATACATTTAGTCTTAAGTAATTTTTTTTGTTTTAATTTTTCTCATGGGTGCCAGGAAAGTTAAACAGTGTGTCCTTTTTTCCATTCATCTGTATTCTCATTTGCTGTTTAGATATCTGGTAACCCTATGTGTGCTACCTGTTTCTTTGTTCCTTTTTCCGACCCTAATTGGATCCCACGAAGTTGACTTTGTTCAGGCTGTGTGGTCTTTTGCAAGCTGGTTTCAAAATAGTTTTCCTATGTGTCTTCTGCTCATGAGTGTTAGATACAGCTAGTTCTCAACTTACTGCCATTCATTTAGTGACTGTTCAAAGTTACAACGGTGCTGGAAAAAGTTACTTATGATTGTTTTTCACACTTACAACGTTGCATGTAGCCATCACCTGTAGCCATGTGATCAAAATTCAGATGCTTCACAACTGGTTCACATTTATGATGGTTGTAGTGTTCAGGGGTCATGTGATCCCCTTTTGTGACCTTCTCACCAGCAAAGTCCAGGAGGAAACCAGATTCACTTAACAACCGTGTTACTAAATAATTGCAGAGATTCACTTAACAACTGTGACAAGAAAGATCACAAGATGGGGCAAAGTTCACTTAACAAATGTTTTACTTAGCACAGAAATTTTGGGCTCAATTGTTGTTGTAAGTCAAGGACTATCTGTATAGCTCTAATTATGGATCAAGAATTCATATTGTACTCTTGGTACAACCAATGTGCACACCAGTACTAAATTTTTCATTAGAAATGTTCAAATTCACCAATTCAGAAACAAAATTTCATGGATAACTCTAGAATATTCTGTTTCCCCTTCTGGAACAGGCTCCAGAAGCAGTTTGACAGGAAATGAAAATTTCATATGTTTAGGACACCTTGAACAGCTTCTAGTTTAGACAATTTACTTCTGGAAAAATGACAAAATGACCTTAGAATGAGATTGGGGGAGTGTAAACAGTCAGAAATATTGCAGAATTTTCCATTCTTGAGTTGAGTAGTCTATATCCCTAAGTTGTATGTTTTTTCTAGAGAAATATTCTAGTGCTAGTTCCAAAGATATACTTGAAATGTGAACAGGATCAAGATTTAACTGGTATGGTCAGTACTAATTGATCTGACCATGTAATTCTAAACTGTGAACTCCAATACAAGTAAATATATTTACTCGCAAGAGTTTCATGATTGTAGTGAGTATAAAATTCCTAAATTAATACAATGTAAGTGATACATGCATTTGTAAACAAGAAACACGCAAAATATTGTGTGCACAAACGTTTAACATATATGTTTCAAAGATCAAATAGCTTCAGACAAAATCATTTACCTGTAATTACATCTATAGTTATAGTCATATTTTATGCAAATGCTATTAATATGTATTGAAAAGTTGTCATTCTTAATCCAAGCTTTATGATCATATTAAAGACCTTAATTTCATATCGTTCATATCAGCATATGTTCATCTAAATTGTCTGCAGACTCAGCATGGACTTGCAAAGGTTTGCCTTTTTTGACATCAGAAGTAAGACAAAATATTACCATATCTTTATACATGAGAAAAGTTTGAGATACATTTTCTTACATTCTTCAAATCAAATAGACATAGGTGTGGTACAATATTTAAGCAGTAGCTGCTTCCTGCTGTACCTGTTATGCAAAGGGCAGTTTTGTTAGCAAAGTCAAAAAGAATCCTACTCTATTTTTTTTGTTGTTATAGTGTTTGGACAGCTAAAAATGCATACTGAGCGCTCAGCCAGTTCTGACAATCTGAGATATAAAGAGGTATTTTTCTATCAAAGAAGCTTTAGGTAAAGTTTTTCTTGGCATGTCTGCATTTTCCTCCAGTAAATAGACTGTCAACTATGGAAAAGCCAAGGAAGTTTGTGCGTTGGGGAATGTACATTTGATAAAGTGGCAGAGTACAATTGACACCCAGTGAATATGTGTGTCTCAGCTGGTTTTATGGATATAAATCATAAACTGTAATTCTTTCATACATGCATTATTTATGTTCAAAAGATGAATTAACAGTTGATGCTTCTTCTTAATTGATGAGTTTTTAATTGCTGGGTTAAAACAGCAATTGGGACACCATTCGGCGGGAGGTCTCTTTTCTTTTCTTGCAGTCATTGTTTTTCCAAATTAGGGATTATTTACTATAGAATCTTCATCATATTGCAAAAGCATTGGAGCAACTAGTAATTTTTTTTTACTCTTAAATTACCATTTCGGATCATTCCTTCTCAATTCAGTTTGCTTTCTGTCTTCTCCTATTTTTAAGGAGTTCGTTGATGCCTCTATAACTATTGTACTGGATTTCTGCATTATTACAAGAAGGCATTCGGGAGGCAGAATAGCCCTAATTGGGCATTGGTGCTGCTTCTGCTGTCAATAAATGTTAGCACATTTTAGGAAGGGGAAGGAGAGGCTTCTGTCCACCATGAAACCTTAATTTCCTCAAAACTAGCACATCACTTTTGTTCTTGTCCTTTTTATGTCCACCACATGTTTTTGCCTGCCAGCACGTTTCCCACACTAATCAATTATATTCAAATATTTTGGCTGTATCCCACTCTTTGCCTGCCAAATGAATTAGGGTTAAAATTATTGATCGATGGTTGCCAGTTGCTTCTGCAAACATACACACCCATGCCATAATCACAACAAGAATATTACATCAACTAATATTGTTTGCAGTACATTTTTGGGACATGAAATGTTAACATTAGTGGCAGGTAAAAAGGGAACCTGAACCATAATTTTAATCCATTTCTCTGCACAGAAATTGGAACATCTTAAACCAAAAAGCCATTTCTATCATGTCTCAGATTGCAGTAATATAACTGCCATAGAAAACACTCCCAGCAGAAAATTGTAGTTCTATAGATTTTCTATAGAAATACACAGCAGATGGACAGAAAGAACAGGAAAAAGTTCTGCATTATATTAACCCTTCTTATCCTTTGAGGTTATGGCTGTTCCATCCCAGGTCTAAATAAGAAATCTTTGTTCTATCAGGTATCTGCTGAAAAATGTATGGAAAAATGAACATTATGATTTATTTCAATCTTCAGGCCTTACCTTCAAGTGTTAAACAAGCTTCTCATTAACCAGATGTCATTACAACTCCAGAACTCAAACATATCTACTTATAGTTGTCAGGGTCCTTTCTGATTTTATTTATTTATTTATCACATTTATATACCGCCCCATCTCCGCAAGGACTCGGGGCGGTTCACAGCAGGTAAAA
>JAEANM010020444.1:0-12103 GCA_017656035.1 Myanophis thanlyinensis
TTTAAATTGGTTTTAGAATTTGTAATACTGTGTTTTTATCTGCTGTGAACCGCCCCAAGTCCTTGTGGAGATGGGGCAGTATATAAATACGATAAATAAATAAATAAAATAAATTTATTTATTTATCTAAGAAAATTTGTATAGCTGTTCACTTGCTCTTAATAATTCCGGGCAGCTTACAAAAATAAAAATCCAATATACAAACAATAAAAAACAATACCATCACCATCCCACACAGACAACAACAACCAATCAAACAAGCCAGTTAATGAGATTTTTGGGTTTTCCTTGGCAAAACCAGGTCTTCAGGCCCTTATGAAAGAGTGTCAAAGTGTGGGCCAATCTAAGAGTAGGGAAGTAGGGATGATGTTCCAAAGGGAAGGAGCCACCACAGAGAAGGCTCTTTTTCTGGCTCTCTCCAGAGGTGCTTCCTTAGGAGAGGGGACCTGAAACATTCGCTGCTTCCCCACTTTGGTGGGTTGGGTAGATGTGATCAGGAAAAGGTGGTCCAACAGATAAGCTGGTTATAAGCCATATAGGGCTTTGAAGGTGACAACCAGCAGCTTGAATTGCACCCAGTTCCATGTTTAAGGTGGCCAGTTTCTTTCACAATAAGTTTCTGTTTATGGAATCAGAAACCATTGAAATCTATGAAGGCAGTAAACATTTACTAGTCTTCAATTACTTGTCTTATTATGAGATGGTGTAAAATAAAGCAATTTTCTTTTGTAACGTGCTGTGGCTAAATCAAGCCTGTTCCTCTACTACTAAGGGAAGGAAATTGGTTACTCTGTATGTTGTTGTTGTTGGTAGGCGTCTAATTATAATATAAATTTTCTAGATGTACTCCAAGAAAGATATACTCAAACTCTCAATCTGCTTCTGCTGAAATCATTGAGAGAAATGATTTAAATCTCTCTTTGCTTATTTAAGAGCTTAAGTCAATAGCTGCAATTCTTCATTACCTGTCTTTTAAACTACTGTCATCAATTGATTACCAACATTCCAACAGGAATAACAATCAGCATGGCTCAGAGCCACTGTCAGAGTCCTGCCTGAACATGAAAGGATCTGTCAGTTGAAGAAAGCTGCCTTATTCCAGATAAGAGTCATTACTGATTCTGTTATTAATAGCCATTGACCAAGAGATGAGCTAATCAGTTGTGTGCAACACAGTTCCGCATTATGCTAAACCATCAGGGGTTTGTTGGGTTTGGTAAAGTCTATCATATCAGTCCATTGCTTTGCTTTGCTACCCATAGTTTATGATTTAGCAGACTGTATGTATTCAGACATACTAGATTACTCAGCAAAATACGATTACACATATTATAGTTTACTGTGATGTGGCATTAAGGTCTTATAAATTCAGCAGATCAGCAAAATAAATGTACATTCACATATACTGTACATACATATAGATATCTGAGCTGATAGATTGCCATATGCTCAGAATTCTAATGTAAAGAATTTTTAAAAAATGAAATTGTTAATAAATGGATATCAGTGTCCATTTCTACAATATTGAATGTGTTCCTTTAGCCCTTTTACTGTACAGTGAATATATGTTAGTCAGTATACAGTATAAAGGGTAAAAACTCACTATTTGCAGCTACATCTTGAATTTTCTTGGCAGCAGTACAGAAGTGTTTGCCTTTCCTTTTTCTAATAGGTTTTCTCATTTTCCAATCTTATCAGCCATCCTGAAATTCTCTGATGATATTCCATCCAAGATCTAACCAGGTCTGACCCTGCGTGATCCCTTAGGTTTGACTAGATACTGCAGCTTGTTGAGATAATTAATCAATATATTGTACAATTGCTGCAATACACAGATATTTTCTCTCTGTGTACGTGTTTCTTTGTATAAGCTGAAGTTCTGAAAATGAAACAAGTTTTTAATTCAATCTGGCCTACAGTATAACTTTGAACGTTGGAAACGTGTTATATTTCCATTTTTTTAAAAAAAGAATGACATTTAAGAGTTTGCTATTACTTAGAATAGGCAGCAGAAGCAGGCTGGCTCAGTGAAGCCACAGAGAAAGAGATCAGTACAAAAACTAGCACTATTAACCTTATTGGTATCCTCTATCTATAAAAACAGTAAATATTTAAGTTGACTTTGTATTAGTCTGGCATCACTATAAAGAAATTCAGTGATACTAGATTTTGGCTACTAAAACCCAGGTGACCACCATATTTCTGATGAGAAGTCAGGGATATTGAATTTATAAGAGATTTTTCATCCTCAGACTGGTCAATAATTTTTCTAACACTTGCAGGGTTTTTTCAGATTTACCATATTTGGTCTATCAAAATTGAGATGACACCATACAGCAGCAAAAACAGCCTGAAAATGGTTGCTCTTTGCTGTTATCTGTTGGTCATCTGGATATTTGCAGTTTGGAGGTGGAATCCTTACTTAAACCTGCCCCTGCTCTGCTGAATTAAGTAAAGTTTGATTCAAAAGCATGTACTGTAGTGGCCAGCCTTGAATCCACATTCAGAGAATTTAGCTGACCTCCCATTTCATTAGCAGAATTAGCAGGCAATTTTATCATTCCAATAGCATAAGGGAGAGCAAAGGTCAGACTTCTGGCGGGCCATGTTAAAGATACTGGTAGCTGAGAAAGAATGATATCCAAAAGCAATGTTAGCCCCATTTCAATCCAGAATATACTTAAAATAAATATAAATATAAAACCAGAAGTTGTTCCTTATGGACAAAGAACTGGAGACAGAATTTGAAACATATGTTATTACTGTACATATGTTGACAGTGGCAAGAATCATATATGCACAAAGATGGAAAGCCACACTAATTCCTCCAGTGGAAGATTGGATGATAAAAGTGATGGAGTTGGTGGAGAAGGAGAAGTTGACTGTTTTAATTAAAGAAAATAAGTTATCTAATTTTGTTTTTACTTGAAAACTACTTCTGGATATTTTGCTTGAGATTGGAAAAAAAAAACCAAAACTTTGGTTTTAAGTGTTAATGATTTGAATGATTTTGTTATTATAGCAATGGCCTATAAGGTTGTGAAATGTAAAGCAAAAAGTTGAAGATGTAATTATTTTTCTATCTTAGTGCACTGAAAAAAAATGTCCGAAGTTGCTTTTTTTGTATACACACAGACACACATCATCATTATCATCTTTTTAGCCACTGTCTATCTATTGCAGGATGAAGGCCTCTTTCACATATTTCCAATCAATATGGTCCTGAGATTTATCACTCCAAAATTACTCAGATAAGCACAAGGTTTAGTAAGCAATAAAACTCACTGATTCATCTCTGTGTTGGAAACGCCTTCACACAACACAACTCTGTCCACCTTTTGTATATGGAGAAGATGCATTGCAACATTCAATATTGTCTGCAGCAAACCAAAAGAAGCAGATAAACCATCAGATCAAGAATTTGTTTCAAAAGGGTAAGAAGTGCTTCGAAGTAGCTCAGATTTGATTTGCTGTCTTAGAAAGCAGGTTTCTGCTTGGATTTGTACAATGCCTTTGATGGGATAAATTTGTTGAAGCTTTATGGAATCAAAGCATCCCTTCAGAGTGCGGCTCAGCCCTAATGGAGACCTCTGGACATGATTAATGCATGAATGGACATATCTAAATATGTTTCATTGGAATTAACTCAGATCTCTTTATCCTTACACAACCCCATTATCCATTAAAACATTGTCTATTTGCATCTCAGCAATACAGTCTTGTTACCCTATTTGAACCAAATTAAGAACTAGCATGCATAACTTGCATGCAAGGTATGAAGGCCACCATGTTATGAGGAATATACACGTCACAAGTGCAGTTGATGGCAGTTACTAATGAATGTAGATGTCAAGGCTCACCTAAGAAATATAACTCACTGTTAGGTACCTGATCTGACTGCACAGGCACTGCATTCTTTAATAGAATAAAGGGCTTATATAGGGTAATAGTCTATCCAGCAATTTTAATATTGTAGCATTTGACACAACTTCTATAGTACATTATTAATAGCACCCTTGAGGGCAATCCTCTTAATTTAAGGGCTTTCAACACTGCAAATTCTTCATGCTAGCAGCAGACAAAGTGTGGAATATTATCCTTCATTTTTCTTTGTGCAGAGAGAGTGATTGATAGGCTGCTAAAGCTCAAGGAGCAACTCCTTACTCAGCACTGTTTTAGCAAGCTGTATACAGATACCTCTTTCCCTACAATCTGCATGTCTCAATTGGAATACCAGCGTTAAAAAAGCCAACCCTAACTACATCTCTTTGCTTACTACGTTTCTCAGAAGCAAATAACTGGAAGTCTCTTCTACATAACTGCCAAGTGTTTGCTAGAAATATCAGCTAGGATTCTACTTCTGCTTCCCTCTTCCTCCTCCTTCTTGTCCTCCTCCTCCCCCTTCTCTTTCTTCTCCTCCTCCTGTTTACTTGCAGGGTTGTTTTCTGCCCTTCATCAATGCTGTCTGTCAATCAGCCTCCAGGCAGCAAGTCTTTGCTTATCAAAGTGACCTCTTTGTTTTGCTAAGATCTTAGAGCTAAGTTTTCCCATAGGAAGATGGTAGACTTTTTTATTAGCTTGGTTGTAGAAGGTAGTAGAGATCCCATAGCACAAAGGTAGCTGGCAGAAGACAGTGGTTATTGAAAGTTTAATACTGAGCATGATGCCTTAGCATAGCTTCTCTTTCAGGAAGCTAAAGGTTAATTGTGCTGTTTCGGTAGGAACAATTTAATGGAACCTTGAAGTAATCCCAGGAAAGAACGAAAATACTAGATAATATTTAGGGGAAAATATCTTGGATTACACGTCTATGTGTACTTTACTATTGTGCTTATTAGGATTTATTTTTGACAGTACATGTTTAGGATTATACTAGTGCGCACACTTACATCTTACACTAAGCTGTATTTGGTGGGGTTCATATAGCATACTAAGCTTTAATCAAATTATGTCTTGGCACATTGTAAAAGCCAGGCGATAAGATATACTGTGATAGCAATAAGAATCTTTGTGGGTTCACCAGTGGGATATATGCTGTAATGATATTTGTGCTCAACTGAAGTTGCAGTTTCCTTTGAAAATAAAGTTTCTCAAATGCAGCATGTAAAATTTTAAAATTCAGTAGGGCAATCTATTTTGTCTTTCTCTTATTCTGCTGAATAAATCAATTTAACACAGCCTCTTTGTCCTCTCTTTTGTCAGGATAAAATAAGAAGGAAGACCCAATAGGAGGTCAATGAACAACTTGGCATTTCTGGTTAACTCCTCACTCCTCACTAAGACTAAATTAAACAAAAACGTTTGAACTGGAATATCAATAAGCTAAATAAAATATACTGCCTGGAAGGAAAACAACATATTTGATTGAGCTGGAGCCGTGCTCTATTGTACTCAGCATGTGAAATTTCTGTGTGCAATTAGGGAAGGGAGAGGAAAAAAACATAGTGTTTCAGCCATTTTCTCAATTTTCTTTTATTTTTGTAAATACAAATTCATGACAACACGTAGCCCTCTTTTCCAGAAGAAGGCAAGTATATTTCAGCTTAGAAACAGGTTCATTTGGCCAGGAGTCAATCAAGATATGGAAATTTATTATCAATCCTCTCCAAAATGTCAACATGTGGAACTCAAAAAAAAAAAAAAAAAAGGGCACAGGTCCCATGGATGAAATGCCCTCGCCCCTCCCACTCCACTGTCCAGATCTCTCATTGACATTGTTCTTTGCTTGTCAAAGCCAGCATAAAAGAAAGACCAGTATATCCTTGTATTTATTTTTTTATTACCGTGTACTGCATTTAACGAAGATATGTGTTTTGGATGATAATTAAAATAGGTGTATGCAGTCATTGGTTTTTTTATAATGAGGAATGTAGACTGAGTAGTGTTCACACAATCCTGTGGAAAAAAAATTGCTCAAGATGAAGAGAAGGTTGTGCACAGAATGGCCTCTTGATGGGGGGACAAAGAGGATGTAAGATCAGAGAAAAGCAGTTACTTATGTGATGCACAAAAGCTAGTTATATCAATATCTGTAATCTCTTCCTTTAAATTAGAGAGTAGTAGTGTGTAGGAGATGCACACATATATTTAGTTAACATTATAGAATATAGACTGTGATACATAGTAAGAAGTAAAGAAAAAGTTCAGTCAAAGAGCTGATGTTTTACATTAAATTTTCTGGGAAAATTCATAAACATTCTGGTTTTCTTTTTGTTGTTTTGTTACTTTTTAGGGTAAAATTTGATTTTATCTCTGTGTAAATAAATTTATGTTTCTGTATAAATAATACTCCCCAAAAATGAATAAGGCTGAAGATAAATTCTGAGAATATCCTGTGAATATTTGAACCTAAAGCAAATAATGTCCTTGTGGTTCTATAAATAAATATGATTGGATGTGACTTCAGTACTTTTTAAAAAATTGTATTTCAAACAATATTTTCTAGAAAAAAAAATCCACTGTATCAGCATTTCAAAAAGCAATATTCTTCCTAAATTTAGGAGAGGTATAAATCAAAATCCATTATGGTGACAGCCCTATTTACTAAATATCTATTCCCAATCAATGAGTTGCCTCTAGGAGTTTCCTCTATGTAGTATAATATAAGAATTTATAAAACATTGTTTGAAGTCATTCTAGGAAATGCAGTTTTAGTTTTATGACAAAACAGTACATGCTTGATGGAATAATTTGCTCAACCTTTTAAGTGCTGCTGGTTTCCATTCTTCACCTTCTTTCATGCAAAATTTTCATATATAATGCTTTGGTGTAGCTTTGATTGTTTCACCCATCATAGATTTGCAATCCCACCCAGAAGGGAAGTTATGTATCATTTTCCCTTTGCAAATATTCATACCTGATTGATAGACATTTGAGATGGAACTGCTGCTAAGGCTAGAGGTTTAATCATGTTTCTAATTTTTTATGACAAGATCTTCACACAGAAAGCAATAAAAGAGGTGAATGAATTCTGTAAGCATTAGTGATCACCATTAATTTCATGTCTTCTTCATGTGCCCTTTCAATGATATGGAATGAATCTGCAATAAGACCATTTGTCCAAAACAAATTCTGGCCTTAAAGCAGAAGGGTTATGAGTCTCTCATTCTGAAAGATTTCTGTTGATTTTTTTTGCTGAAAATAAGCCCTAACCTGAAAATAAGCCCTAGCATGTTTTACACATGTGTCTAATATAAATCCTATCCCCAGAATAAGCCATACTCAAGAGCCTGTGCTGTTGGCCAGCTGCCCATTCTGTCTGGTTGCTCATGGTGCCATACACAAGGTGAGGTGGGGGGATGGAGATGCCTACTGCACCCCACTCCAGTTTACTTCAGGGCCTCCATGCTCTGACACCTGGAGCAGGAGGCCAAGTGGTGAAGTGAGACAAGGTGAGGCAGGTGTTGGGGCATGGATGGCCTGGCTGAAGGGACCCTGAGGTAAGACAGTGTGGAGCAGCTCCACCCTTCCACTTCACCTTGTGCCTGCAGCCCCAGAGTGTCACTTGGACTCCTGCTCTGTTGCAGCCATGAGCATTGAGCAAGCAGAAGAAATGGGCCAGTAGTCATGCAGAGTTCTGCTGGATGTGGTTGCTGGAGCTGCCACCATGAGGCAAGGCAGATGTTGGGGCATGGATGGCCTGACTGCAGTGGCCCTGAGGTAAGCTTGTGTGGGGTGCATGGGACAGCTCCAAATCCCCCCCAACTCATGGAAGTGTCACTGACACACCATGCATCCTCCCGCCCCTGCAAGCAAGCAGAAGTGGGGTGGGAAAACAAGACACTCCCCAAATATAAGCCCTAGTGCTTATTTTGGAGCCCAAAAGATAATAAGACCCACTTTTATTTTTGGAGAAACACAAGTAGCTGTGGTGGCACAGCGGTTAGAATACAGTATTGCAGAATACTTCTACTGACTGCCAGTTGCCTGCAATTTGGCAGTTCTAATCTCACCAGGCTCAGGGTTGACCCATCCTTCCATCCTTTTGAGATCAGTAAAATGAGGACCCAGATTGTTTGGGGCAATATCCTGACTCTATAAACCACTTGGAAAGGGCTGTAAAGCACTGTGAAGCAGTATAAGTGCTATTGCTAATTTAAAAAAAAGCTTTCATAAGATGATCAGTGTACCTGACTTTTCAAGTGGTATGTTATTGGCTTCAGAAGTTTGATACATGATGACCAGAAACAATGACTTTTTAGCCCTGGCAATCCCAATTGTAGAATGCTTTCAAAAGGATTCTGGATGTTCCCCTATTTTCATTATTTTCCATGAGTCAGATAAAACATTTTCATGCTCTGTTTTATCTCTGTATTATTGCTACTTCTAACTGTCCTTTGAATATATTTGTTTATAATCTGTTTTAGATTGGTTTATATCATTCCATTAGTTACTCTGAGACCTTGATTTGAAAAGCTGCTTAAAATGTTTAACTAAATCAAATCAATAATCATGGATTTAAATGCCTTGACTGTGACTAATCCAATATAACTCAATCTATGTAAGAACCCTAGAGATCAAATGATACAATACAGTTCCCTTCCCCCATATTGATTTTTGGATAAGATTCTCAAATTAAATGATAGAACAGAAGTCATGCACATCTTTCTATTTCTTTCTCTTTTCTGTCTTCTCTTAATATTCTAAATAGTATGAGTTTTCTTATTTAGTTGTCACTCTCTCCATTTCTTGCCCCAATTCCTTTTGCTTTTCCTTTATTATAATAATTGAAGAGGTAAAATTGCATATTACAGAACAAGTCTTGGAAATGCTACCTGCTACTTTCCAGCACAAAGGAGAGGTGAATTAAGCCCTTCAAAGACCATGCTACTATTTTCCGAACGTACCATGTTCTGTCCATTCCTTAAGTGAAGTGCAGATTAATATCAGCAGCTGGCCTACCTGTTATCTGCTTTAGGGCTGTAAGAGTCTTAAAGGTGAGATTGAAAAATGACTTTGTGCAGGAAACAGATGGGAAGAGAAATACAAGCCACAGTGCAAAAGGCCTGCAAATGAAAGTACAGCAAAGCTGTGTAATCTAAAATGGCAACCATCCAGAAAGGCTATTGGGGATATTAGACTATTAAATTAGGACCCAGGAGAACATTCAGTCATCATTTTGCCATATTTGGATAATGAAATGAAATGAAATGAAATGTGCACTTGTGTATGGAGGTCCAATGTATACAGGCTTTGAGTAAACAATACTTTTGGGGTTCGTGTTTAATTATCTTGTTTGGCTGCCATGTTATATATTGGGTTCAGTGGTGTAATTCAAAGAAACTCACCACTGATTCGCCATCGCCAAACATGTGAGTGCTCACACGCATGAGCATCATCCCAAATAAATGAATAGAAGTTATTCTCTACACAGCCATGTATTCTGTTGCTGTAAATTCACCTTGAAAAAGAGATTCTGTATTTTGTAACCAAGATGGCTGCATTGTAACAAGATTTAAATCTCTAGAAATCCAGATCCTTGCCCTTCCTTCATTCTAAGAAAATAGTTCCCTGTTCAAATATGTAAATTTAACCTATCTATCTACCCAAGATAGACAGACAGACAGACAGATACACATAGGTAATAGTTCAAACAGTTCAAACAGTTTCAGCAATTTAACACCTTCTCTAGCATTTTAACTAAATAACTCTTAATACTATATCTCATGTTTTATCTATTAGCAAATAATAAAGCTTCATTATTCAATCAGTAAAAGCCCATTAAGAACTACTAGAAACAGAGCATTGAAAAATTAAATCCATTAATTTAATTTAATGGCCTATAAATGTCCTCAGAAACTCCTTCATAAGTTTAACACTTTCCTCTATTTTTAGCTTATCACTTTCTCTAAAAATACAACAACAAAAATTTCTTTCCCTCTGTATCTGATCTATAAACAAATATTTAAAGGCTTGCCATTTAGTCCTAGTCAAGAAGAAAAAATTAAAACCTGCTAGGAAAAAAATCATATACATTTTAATCTTGATCAAGTAACCCAACTTTATAAACATTCTTTTTCCTTTAAAAGTCTTGATTTTTATATCTTTTAAGTAATGTCCTGATAAGACCTGATTGCCTTTCATTCTCTCTTTATCTTTTCTCAGAAACTCATTCATAAGTATATGAATCTCTGGGGAATACTGATACAGAGGGCAGATACTGGGACAAAGAAAGCGCTGAAATGTCTGAATATTGTTATGAGCATACACAGTAGAGAACCCAGTTAAAGCTAGTTTCCCAGTTTCTAATACTGTTGCTAAAAACAGTTATGAATCTATGGATTTACATATGCAGTAGTGCTGAAGGTCTATGGAGATTCTCAGTCACCCAGGTCATGGTTGTCCCAAAGGTGCTTTTTAAAAGGCAACTGGATTTTGCTTTTGCTTGAAGACATTTTACTTCTCATCCAAGAAGCTTCTTCAGTTCTTCAGTTCAGAACTGCAGAAGCTTTTTGGATGAGAAGCAAAATATCTTCAAGGAAAAACAAAGTCCACTTGCCTTTTGGGGAAAAAAAACATCTTTGAGAGTAGTGCTGAAGGTTTGTCTAGATATTATTCTTTGTTCAGGAACAAGAGAATTTGAGTAACTGAAATGTGTAAGTTAAGAAAAAAAAATATTGCCAGACAATGGTACATTTCTGATATCTTGGAACGATAAAATTACGTTTGCTAAACATTTCAGTCAAGAAACAAAGCAATTAAATAATTGTTCTTGTGAAGGCATTGTACAAAGTTACTTGTGTCACAAATTGTGGCCCAGCTATAGAGGATGGCATCCTTGCCATTAAGATCTAGTATTCAAAGAGGTAAAGGAAGATGATAAATTGTGAGAATAGGCAGAATTATATCCTTTTCTATATAGGGAATGCTTCTCTCAGTTTGAAGGTCAGGAATGTTTTGTTGCTGCCTGAAACCATAGTAATTTCTCTTGCTGACTTAGGATTTATAAAAGACTGTGCAAGCAATAAACCTTTCCTTTAAAAGAAGACAGCACTGAAGATTATTTAACAAAGCCACTTTAAATTATTGATATATTTTAAGTGCTGAAGATCAGAAAAAGATTTGCACACCACCACAGTTTAGATATGTACTTTGTCCTTAGTACAAATACCTGGAGCATTAATCCTAAAAAAGGAATGTTTATTCTTGCTGATTTTCCTCTAGCTCTCTTTAGCAGAAGAGCAATAGAAAGGGTTACCTACCGTTTGGATCTAGTTAGGGCTCTGGATTTTGCACATCAGTCTTACATATCAGCTGCAGATAGTTCCAAAAGGTTACTGGAATTACACACAAATTGTGGGCCAGGGATATTGAACTACACTTTGTGTTTTATGCTTCATGCTCTGCTCACCCAAGAAACATCTGAAAATGAATTTCCCATTCTTTCTCTGCCACTGCCAAGATTGTTTACTTGAAAACTAGATTTGGTATTTATTTCCTTACTTAATTATTGATCTTACACAGCTGCTCCTCTCAACCTAGACTCTAGATGTCTGACGATACAAAAAACTTTAAAAACATTAAATAACAAAAACCCCATATTTAACCAACCCCCCCAAACAGTTATCTCCCTGTTAAAAAAAAAGCAACATATGTTTCACTCTACTAAAAATCTGGTTCCATGTCTTTGAACTTTCTGGAGGATGAAGCTTGAATCAGGACCAAGTGTTAGGCGGATGCTGTTCCGTAGGGCAGATGTGACAGAGAAGACATGTACATATACTGATTCACTCACTTAAAGACATGAAGCCTCTACATTTACCTCACAAAATGGCTACTTTCTGCAAAGAACAAAATTCTGGAACTTGTATGGACCTTCTGTAAATTCTGTTCTCTTTATTGGGTGAATGTAAAGTCTTAAACTGTGATTTTGAATTGACCTTTTGTTTTCTCTTAAGTTGATAGTCATGGATGGGTGAATGATGGAGTTAAAAAAAAAGAATATGTAAAAGAAATAAAGAAGATAAAGTGTTAGAATAGTATAAAAAACAGTATTAATTGTGTGAGCAACACAATTTAAACACCACTGACATAGGTACTGCCGAAATTGTACTGTAATTGTAAGAATTAGGTATGTGAATAGATTTTGTGTATTTTAAAGTGT
>JAEANM010020445.1:0-12103 GCA_017656035.1 Myanophis thanlyinensis
TGTAATATTATTTTTATTGTTTCTTTTTTGTTTATGTTTTGTTTGTTATTATCAATAAAAAATTTAAAAAAAAAAAATTTGCGCTACTGATCATATCCCCTCCTCTTTCACAGAAATATTCCATGAGAAGTAACTGATTGAATAATAGATTTCCTTCAGAATTCCTCCTCCCATTTTCCATTTCAGGAAATGATTTACCAAGATAAATCACTATACAATTATTGTTCCATTATGTACTTGATATTTCCCTAACAAAACTACAATCTTGGTGCTTTCTTTATTTAGTTATAAAATATACCTGACAGTATATTCAAAAATTCAATTCATCTATTACTATTTCTATCATATTCTACTCCCAGCAGCTCTACTCACTTCCCAAGTAAGTGCCTTCCAAACGAGTTGCACCAACCCAGGACATGTAGCTATAAAGGAGAGAGATCATATTTATTTTTGTCTATTGGCTGTTCATGTGCTGTGGCACTGGGTTCTGCAAAGCTTTAAAGAAATGCTTTGATTTGATGAGACCAATTGAATCACCCTGCCCTGTCAAAACAGATACTCAAATTAAAATGGGTAGCTTCAAAATGCTTTGTATTCCTTTGAATCTTCTTGTAGATGTGATGGTGTTTTTTTTTTCTGCTGGTGGGATTGTTATGAATATGTTCAATGTTGCAACATCGTTTTGATATATGGGGAATACTGGAGGATAGAGTGATGCAGTTGGCTTTCTGGCATGGACATGGTCAATAAGATTTATCATCACATTTCCAGCCTATTAGACTTCTTGTAGCAGGATAAATATAACACTGCTGAACTTATTTTTTCAATATGGCCTGTCACACAAGCCTTAACTTTACTCTGTCTTATACTAATGGGATGTTTCACAGTCATGGTACCTTGTCTATACAACTAGCATTCTCTTCTCTTAAATACTGTTGAATGTATGCTCAAGGCTGATTGTTGGGCACAATATGCAAATAATCAACCTCCCAGAAAGTGCTACAAAGTCAGAGGTGGGATTCCACCAGTTCTTAACTTTCTAAGCAGGTTCAGCTGGTCATTAGGGCAGAGAACTGGTTGTTAAATTATTTGAATCCCACTACTGTATAAAGTGATATGGGGTGATATATAAGTCTAAGTGCTATTGCTATCCTTTCAGGAATATTTTCGTACCAGATTCTGCAACACCTTCAACAGTGACAGAGCTTCTAATGTATTGCCTTGGGATACATTCAGGAACACATGTAGCTAGAAAATAGCCCACACTGAAATGTCAAACATCAGCACAGGAAATGTTTTATGATATTTTGTATTATGTCATAAAATGTTTTATGATAATGTTTATGTCATAAAATTTTTCATAAAATTTCCCAAATTTCAGTTTCACAGGAGTCATGGGTCCTGGATTTGGGATTATTCTGTAAATTAGCTCATTTGAGGTACTTTGTTTCAAAAATTGTTTCCCTATGATGTACAATTTCATTAGGTTAAAGGTTATGGGAACAAGAATTTTAATAATAAGATGATTTAGTTAGGTTGTTTGGGGCACTAATAAACTTCTGTGAACTTATTGGCAAGGTTATAGTTGATCAAAGTGCGCATTTCTAAAGACAGTTTTGGGATGTTTAAAAACATTTCTCTTTAAATTTCTACTGCAAACACTGCTGGAAAGTTAATTTAAAACACTACTATGAAGTAAATTGCATATTTATTTTGACTATGTGGAGTTTCTGGGTGAGGAAATTGTCTGCTAAAATTAATCCACTGTTTCATTGTTAAAAAACAAAAACAAAAAACAAAGCAAATTAGTTATATAAGCATAGCAGTGAGGGAAGGGGAATTTTTTTCCATTCTGTTAGTCAATCTGCCAATGCAAAATCCTGTCAACAGCATAGGAGAGGACAAGAGGAAAAATAAAGTTTGTAAGGAAAAAATATAAAGAGAAATCTATGAAAGTTTTTCCATCCCCCATTTCTGCTCTACTCTGTTCTGAAAAGGGAACAAGCAGTATGGTCTCTTCCTAATATGAGCTCACTCACTTCTTTCTTATCTATATCCATCGGTTTTTAGGAGCCCAGCAGATATATGTCAAAATGATGAGTCTCAGCCTTGTTTCAAGAGAAAGTATCAATCTGCTGGTACATATTCTGTCTGACTTGATAGAATTTAATAGTTACTACAGCCTCTACAGTTCCACGACAGAATGTAATTTTGAACTCAGTCCTTAGTGCTGGACAAGGTATACTATTAAAGTGGTTGCCTCAATGAATTCAGGAAAGAGCTTTCCAAGAAGTAAGTCTTGGAAGATTTTGCCAATCTATTGTGCATTTGTGTAGGGACTAACAACATAAATGAATTGGGTATCCAATCATACTTGTCCAATAAAGAATACTCTACATTCTAACATGTTTTCTCTATTAACAAATTTCTTCTGTTTTCAGCCCTCCTTCCTATTCCCCTTCATTTCCACCCCCATCAGTTGTAAACTGCCCAATCACTAGGTGGCATATACAGTTAATAAATAATAGTAATAATAATAGTTTTCCTTTACTTTTCAGGCAGTATAAAATATATTATTTTTCATGCCTCTCCCTTTCTCAAACCCTTGTTTGAGAAATCATTGTTTCCATCTATTGGAAATATAATAATCTTTTTTTACAAGAAAGCAAATGTGTCAGGGTGGAAAAATATATTAGAAATGATAGAGGAATGCAAAGAACAATATTTGTTTCTCCATAAAATAGAGAAAAGTTTATTCCATGTAAAAAAATTATTATGCTTTGCATTTCCCAAACCAAAACCTTAGCAGCTGGTGATAGCAATTCAGATAGAAAAACATACTGGGATTATTTTAAAAGTCAATCTTGCTAAATGCTTGACAATTAAATCACGGTAAGTAGGCAGCCAGAGAAAGTCCAGCCCTTATGTCAGTTTAAAGTATATTCAGTCATATACTTTATATACTGTTTTCTCTGTTACACTTCAACCTGCAATTTGTTTAACTCTTGATAGCAACACAATTCTCTGAAACAGTTTCCCTATAGAGGAATATTCTGCCAAATTCAACCATCTCTGCTTTTATGTTGAATTGTATTATCTTGGCTTTTTATGTTATTATCTAGTTTGGAGCCTCCTAGAAATGCTTTAAATTTTTTACTTCATATGATTTCTCTTTATATTATTGAGCTATGTCAGGGGGCATGTAAGTTTGATAAATTATTATTACTATTTGTAATACTAATATGGTAGTATTAAGTAATAAAATACCATTTATTACTATCGTAAATACCATATAAGCCATTTGATTGGACTAGGATTCAGATATAATAGATGAATAAATAACATTTACATTTACCCATGCACCCTCTCCTTGATACTTTTATGCAATTTCTGAAAATAAATGTTTGTTTTATACCATTAATGAATGTGCTATAATTCACATATTATCTCAGTAAGGTAAGTAAAGTTGATATGTTTAAAAATAAAAAAAATAGATTAGACCAAAAATCAGGTTTTAGAATTTTCCATTACATAAGGCTCCTGCTTGAAATATCTCTCTATCAATATCTATCTGTATCCATCACTATCTCTATCATTAAGGCATTTAAAATATGTCTATTTTTGATAGTTTCTTTGAGGTAACTAAGAAACAGGTTCTGAAATACAATTCAATAATTAAATGTAAAAGAGGAACAAAGCTACATTAAACAAAATAAAACAAAGTAGAATCAAACAAAGCATAATGCACCAACATAATGAAACAATATGTGGCAGTTGGGGAAAAAATAAAAATTGTCTCCCAGAAAATTTCAGTTTGTTTAGGTTCTAAAATCTTCAGTATGTATTGAAATGTATACAATATTTTAACTGTCTTGATTTTGAAATACTAGGTTGTGATTTTATCTTGCCATATAATTGTGTTTTTTTCTTAAAATTAGCCAACCAGCTTTCTACCTTTCTGCCTATTTATCTAGCCATTTATCTAAGTTGCTAGATATGAACAGTCTATTATTTTTAAATATATAAATAGGTCTTTAGAAATGCTTATGTAATTTATTATTTCTTTAAATACCTCAGTATGGAAAGAGGATGTCTAATCTGGCCACAGGAGAAAGGTAACAATAAATGGAACCTTGAGTGCCAGTTGAAATCTTGGTTACAGTTGCTAAGGTGGTCACAATCCTTGGCACTTACCAATACTGAATCTGAATGTCCTTAGTGGTACAGATCATCTTCTTGCTAAAGGATATACAATTTCTGACACTGCCGCCATCTTTTTCCACTATTAGAGAGTAGGATTTGCTGATTTCTGTTTTTTATTTTCTAGACTTGATTTTTTGTCAATATCCGGCACAAGACTCCACTGGAAGGAAGTAGTGCTCCATAGACTCACTGAATGGGGAGAAACGTGAAAACTCTTCCAGTATTGGTTGGAGACAGTATTTGCTGCCATTTTTGGTCCACCCTTTGAAACAATGGGAGAACTGATCCTCGTTGGCATTGATCATTACAAAAGTCCAAAGAATTTACCTTTTTAATGCCTAACGTTTTTAACTAACAGAAAATAAAATATTGCACAGGTATTTTTCAAAAACCTAATAAAGTGGGGCAGACAAGAACTAGAAATGTCAAACACAAAAGAATAAGAAGCAGATAAATGTGAAAAAATAAGGTTGAGTTTGAATATTTTGGACATGAAATGAAGTTTAAAAAAGGAAAGGAGCCAAAACCATTAAATTTTGCCACAATTTTTTTGTGATTTGTAGAGAAATTTCAGCAAGCAAGCAGAAGACAATCGCAAATGTTGTGGTACTGACTGAGGTGAATAAGTAGTCTTCACCGTATTCACCTCTGAGACTGGGAGAGGAGGAGTAGAGCCTCAGAGAAGACATCAATTCTGAAACCAATCCTATTATGTAAGTGCAAATGAATAGAGAGCTAAAGAAAGAATCCATTTGATTATATAAGGGGTTAATAAAATATCCATGAAAGCCAGCTGGGTGACTTTGGGCTAGTCACTTTTAGCTCACCTTACAAACAATGGTAAAATTCAGCCGGATCGCACCACATTGCCCGAACCAGTAGTGGCAATTTGAAATTGGCCCCACCCACCCACCCCTGACCTTATACGAGGTTTGGGGTTTTTTGTTTCTTACCTTAATCAGCTGTTTGGCACATCTATGGAGCCTTCCTGCTGATCCCAGCTGCCTCTGGTGCCTGTAAAAGAGGTTTAAAGAGTCGTGTTTGGCGCGCATGTGCGTGCACCGAACCAGTAGCAAAATCAGTAGGATTCTACCCCTGCTTACAAGTATGTTGTTTATTGTGGGGAAAATAGAAGGATGTTACCTTGGATATGCTTGTTGCCTTGAGTTACAGTATTTGTAAAAATAAGGATGAGATTCATATAAACAAATATCCTGCTCTCAGTGAATTATATGATGGTGGGTTAAATTGATCTTAAGCAACTCCTTGCTTTAATTCAATATAAAACAGGTGATTTATTTATTCTTATTGCAAGTATGGATGCTTTTTAAATTATAACATTATCCTAAAATCTTTCATTAATCTTTTTTGGTTCCTCAACATATTCCTACGATATCTTTTTTTTTTTTAAATTAAGCTCTCTTAGGCATGAATTAATCTTATAGTTTATTAACTAAGCTACTATTGGGAGGCAGGAGGAGTGACTTTAGGAGATAGTTTATTTTAGCTAGCATTATAGCTGGAGAAGTTATATGGGCTTAGTGAAAGGTTATAATTTTTTCCAGAGCAGATTATAAATATCATAAGATAAATCATGAGGAAAAAATTATAACTATTTTCCCACCATGTATTGGTAGCAAATCTAAAATGGCTGTTTGAGAACAGCCTGAAATGGAATAGAGGTGGGAGCCTATTACTGGGTGGCTAACAAGGGTTAACTATGGGAAAGCATTTGCTTTCAGGGGAAGCCTCAAACCCCCACAGAGCACATCCCTGGGTGCTGGATTGAGGGGGTCTACCCAGTATGGCGTTATGCTGTAATGGCAGATTGGAGGGAATTAAATACCTCCCATAGACCAACAGTCTGGTGAGTGGCAGCTGGCTCATCAGTATTGACTGAAGGAGGAGGCCACATTGGTTGGAAAGGTTTCAGAAGAACAGTACATGGTGTGGTGGCAAGCCACTTAGACAGTATGTGCATAGCAGTGTAGAAAGCAAAGGGAAAGACTACTACGCTATATATTTCCCAAGAAAATTGCGGCAAAATCTAATAATAAACCTAAGTACCAGCATGTCTTAAATGGGGTAGGGGTGCAAAGACTCTCCTGTTCCACTAGAAGCATGATAGAACCTAAAACTAATAGGGAAAGCTTGAACAACATTATTCAAGATGAAAGAGGTCTTCTGCAGTCATGATATAAGCCTAAGATTGAAAATCGGGCTTGTCCGATGTTACATCTTTTCTTTTCTGCTCCATGGAATGGAGAGTTGATCTCTGACAGAAAGTCACTTGAGGAGACTAGAAGAATTTGAAATGTGGATTTACAGCCTGCTGTTACATATAAGTTGGGTTGACAAAATCAGAAATGAACAAGTGATAAGCCACCTGGGAAAGTCAAGGGAAATCATCAAAACCATAAAAAAGTAAAAGTTAGAATATATTGGACATGTAATGCGACACAGGAAAAATACGGCATACTTCACTTAATCCTCCAAGGAAAGATTGAAGGCAAATGAGGTCCAGGTAGAAGAAGAACATCATGGCTTCAAAATCTAAGGTACTGGTTTGGACAAAACTCAATAGCACTTTTTTGTGTGGCTGTTGATAAAGAGAGGATCAGCAACATGATCGCCAACATTCAATGATGGATATGGTACAAGAAGAAGAACAGCAAGGGTTAAAATATAACAATGTGAAAACAACGCAATAAAAGAATTAAACAGCATGTCAGGAACTTCTTGCAACTGTCTAAATGACAATTACCAGTATGTCTTTCGTGTCTGCACATAGTGTTAAGTTAAGATTAACTTAACTACAGTTTCCTGAATAAACTACAATTGGCTATTTATAGCTTACTCTAAACCATAAACCAGTGTTTACAAATCCACAACAGTGGGTTTATTCAGTAGACTGATTAACCACACAAACAGCATTATGGCTTAATATAACACATGACTCCAGCCCCTCCTCCTTATGGCACTGTCATTTTCTTATGCATGGATGATGCCGTTCTCACAATAAGGAGCCCATATTTTGAGAATGAGGTTGTTTTATAGGAAGAGGTGAATAAACGAACCTTGTTTTGATTAATTTTATTCTACAAGAAAGAAGGCAAAGGTTTTTTAATTGCTGAGAGTAAATATTAGCTTTATACAACTCATATTTTTCCTTTATCAGAAAAAGACTATTTTAATATGTGAATGGAAATAACTAGATAACACAATGTATTTAAAATATTAATTAAAAATCTGATAAAATTGCTGTGGATCAATGTGTCTGGAAAAAAACATGTCCTTGAAACCTGGCAGTTGACTACAGCTCCTTAGGTTCCAAGCAAGAAGTCCTGAAGAGGCCATCTCATATTGCACAATTATGACTTGCTTCTCATTATTTTTCCTATGCCTCTTGCTAATGTCACTGTCATTCCGAACTTTTGGAAAAATAACTACTAGCATTACGTGACCATTGCTGCAGAGCTTCTTAATCCAAAAGAATCCGTGTAGGAAATGAAACATCCTAAGCAAGGTCCCAAGAACAATGCATTGGTAGATTCAAATGCAGAATAAAGAAGCCAAGAAGTTCAGTGAACTATTTCACTTAAACATTTCCACTGATTGTCATGAAGTATTCATGCTGCACATCATTAACTTTTAGTCTAGTCCATCAACTGTGAAATTCACAGCATACAGGACATCTAGGCACTGACTGGTTGTTTTATTCATAATATAAATCTGAAGATGCTTGATCTTTCTTAAGGTGACATCCCATTTCAGAAATAAAGGACAGTAAAGATTAAGGGAACTTTGAAGAAAAGAACAGTTTTCTTACAAGCAGAAAAGCACGATTATTTCCACTTATATGATGGAGGCCTCTTTTTTTTCAATTTCAAAGGACAAAAGCTAAAAAAATAGTTTTAAATGAGCGACTCTTCTAGAAATGCAAAAACATGAGCAGGACAGATTCACATTGCCAACACAAATAGAGATGGAATTTATGCCAATAAAGAGTTGAGAAACACCTTGATTGGCATATGGGGCTGTCATAATAATCCAAAACAGCAGCAGAAGAATAGAAATGGTTCCCTTGGCTCACCTTCATTTCACTACTTCCATTCTCTCTTTTGTCCTGAAATTACTGTTTATTGAAAACCCCACATTTGGGCAAATAGCAGCCAGGAAGAGGCAGTTTTAAGCAAAGAAATGTTTTCTTGGCTGGGAATATAGTCTATCTAAATCAGTCCCTGCCCAATTGTAATAGAATGTGGGAAAGACCTTGAGAGATTGGGCCCAGAGATGCTGCCAAGAGAAGATCAGATGAAAGACAGCATAACCCACAGGCACATAGTGGATCTGGCAAGAGGTTCAGAAGAGATCCTCCTTAGTTTTTTGGGTATAAAGAGGGTAGGAGGGAGAACGGTACTGTAGATTCCACTAATGCAGTTTTACAATAAAGTAGAATTAACTAATCTGGCAGTGATTCCTAACTGGTTTACCATGCAAGGCCTACATAAATGTAGAAACCTCATCATATTTCTTTTTCTTCCAAAGAGAAGCAGGCCTTTTAAGCATTAAAAATTTGAAACTGTAACATGTAAATAAATAAACTGGAGAAGAAAAAGGTTGGCAGTACAGGTAGTCCTCAAGATGCAACCATTCATTAAGTGACTATTTGAAAACACAACAGCATAGAAAAAAGTAACATGACCATTTTTCACACTTACATCCATTACAGCATCCCCATGGTCACATGACCAAAGTTTAAATGCTTGGCAACTGATTCACATTTATGTCATTTGCAGTGTCCTGGGACCACATGATCACCTTTTGTGACCTTCTGACAAGCAAAGTCAATGGAGAAGCCAGATTCACTTAATAAGTATGTTACTAACTTAACAACTGCAGTGATTCACTTAACAACTGTGGCAAGAAAGGTCGAAGAATGGAGCAAAATTTACTTTACAATCATTTTGATTAGCAACAGAAATTTTGTCATAAGTCAAGGACTAACTGTATTTTCCCCTTTTTACTGTAAGTTATGATTCATCATATTATTTCAATGATATTAATATAGTATATACTTGATGTCTGCTATTTCAGTATCTTAGAGTATTGGAAATAAAAAAGAGAAAAATAAAAAGTGTGTATTCTATCAATATTAATTATAATTTAGGCCTGGTGTTGAGTATTATAATTACTTGCTTTTTCATTCTGGATTTAAATACAGGAAAGAGATGGAAACAGAACACATTGTGATATACATCAAGATATTTGTTATATAATGAGTGTTTTGGTCTTAAATTACTTGACATTGAAATCTCCATTGTATAGTTATGAAAAAAAAACCAGTACAAAAGATTGGCAATATCTACATATTCCCTAGCTGATACTGAATTTATCTGGAAGGACATTTCAAAGTGATTTTGAAATTTCCCGTTTGGGCAAAACAGTCAAGAAATTTCAATAGAGGACAAACAGCTTTGATAAAATTACACATTTCTCAGGCAACCCTGCATTTTTCAGCTTTTAATAGCACTTAGCAGCCTCTGTCTTATTTCATGCAATAATATGGCTTTGAGTAGATGTTAGAGTACATCATGCCTCAAGCCCAGAACTTCCTTCAGCCAGGCATTTCAATTTTTCCACTGCCATTCTGGGATAAGTGTAATAGTTTACAAGATTATTTTAATGAATCTTATGGCAGCATGCCTGAAGATAATTTACTACAGTTGAAAATGTTAACACAGCAATCATGCTATATCACAGCTGTAAAACCAAAGTTAAGTTATAAAACTTCGGAGAACAAAAAAGTCAGTGGATAGCTTAGTCCTGCTCTTCCACTAGAACAGGAAAGATTTAGACAGGGTTCTTCCTCCTAAACCCAATATAAAATGGGAAACTTAATGCTGATTAACTTCTTGTTCCTATCGTTAGCCATCCTGCCTGTTACAGTAAGGACAAAAGCAAGGTTTCAAAGAAGTCACTATAAGGGCAATAGTAAACTATAGCATATAAATAAAAACTGCTAGCTAGTCCAGTGTAGTGAAAGTATTGATGGTGAGATGGCTTGATTAGATAGCTTGATGGTTAATCAAGTTCTGAACATCTGTGAGATGATTACATGTTTTTTTATGTCTGTTGTCTTCTAGCACATTGTTCAAATTCATATGCACTGGCTTGGTTTACAGCTTTGGTGTTCATCTTTTACCCAGTATGTTTCCTTTATAGTGCATGTGTGTACATTTATTCTATTAAGCACATTGCTTTATTTGTATTGTGCCCAGATAGTCAAAGTTAGATAAAATGATCTCCCAACAGCAGCATTAAGTTCCTGGCATGGTAATTTAGTTGTAATTTCTGTTTTGTTCTTTTAGTTTGTTCAGTGGTGCATTGAGCTATTATTCACTTTTGACCTGTCATGAAATTAGTGTCAGTCTTGTCTGATTGTTTTCATTCTAATCCTACCTGGCTGTGCCTAATTTCTATTCATGCTTTCATATAAATCCTGGGAAGAATAACTGGTACTTCAGAGGCTTCCTAAGGCCATTGCTTGCAAAGGTGCTGAATAAATTTCAAAACATGAAGTCAGTAATAATGAGGTTTTGACAGTGCTACCGATAGTAGCTGGCCTTGAGAAATTATTTCAAAATTATTTTCCCTTGGAGGAGATAAAACATTTTACTCTAACCTGAGTTGCATATGAGCAGTGTTAAAAATAAGTTCTATTAAATACTCCATTCAAGGAAAATGAATCAAGGGGTAATTACCCCTTCTTAAGAAAAAGTCAAGCGTCTCCCTCAGTAGAAAGAAGGGAGACTGCATTTCATTTCTATTGGGCTAACAGAGAGTTAAGCTTCCTATTAATTTTCCAAAATTCATCTGCTGGTTATTGTTCTGTATTAAATGATCAAGTCCGTAAGACTGAAAGATTCATTATGTCTAGTAAAAGTAGGCAATAACAGTGATGGAGTGTGGAGTGTCTTTCTTCCAAAGCTTTTTTTCTTTATAAAAGTATGAAGATTCTTACTACCCATTTTTACATCTTTATTTCTTATATGCCCTGCCTATATAGACTTTAGTACATGAAAGAAAGAAAGAATTTAGCACAGTATTTTTATGTAGAAGCACAAATGCTATAATATTTCCATTATGTATGTGAGGAATATAAGACATACAGTATATATTATAGAAGGAGCCATTTCATGCCAATGGGATTGGCTCACTCCACCAGCACTGGCAGAAGGGGTATACTGTGGACCCTGTCAGTCAAAGAATTCCAGCTAGTGGGGATCCAGAAGAAGAGTGTTTTCTGCCATGGCTCCTGCCATCTGGAATATTTTGCCCTCCTTCCAAGGTGAGATCCACATTTACCTTTTTAACCTTCTGAAAGGGCAGGAAAAAGGGCAGGAAAATCTGGCTCTGCCAATTGGTCTCGGGCCCTGATGGGGCCAGTCATTCTGGAGGTGGTTAATAGATTAAGGTAAGGTAATGCGTTATAAGGTAAGACACCCCCCCATCTCCTCCTTGTGTGCATTTCACACACGTGCCATCCATGCTGCCATGCGGCTTCAAAACTGCAGCAATTCAGCTTACCAGAGGCAGCCCTGGCGAGTAGGAAAGCTGTGGAGGTATGGAAAACAGCTGTGCCATGCAATTCAGGTGAGCAAGAAAGAAAAAAAGAAGGGGATATAGGACAGGATAGGGCGGGTGTGGGTGGGTGGGGCAACTGATCATCACCACAACTGTAGACCTCTTCAAATTAGAATTTTTTTTTCAAACTTATGCAAACATATTATTCCCATTCTCCAAGGTCTAAAGTAACTCATGATACCACTTACTTTGATCTTGGACCTTGGTTATGCCTGCCTCAAGAGCCATGTAGTTTTATTGTTGACGTTTTTTA
>JAEANM010020446.1:0-12103 GCA_017656035.1 Myanophis thanlyinensis
AGGCCTCTCTCATCTTTTTAAGTGGGAGAACTTGCACAATTGGTGGCTGACTAAATACTTTTTTGCCCCACTGTATTATATATGGTTATTTTTGTTTTGATCATGTTCATTTCTGTTTTCCTACCATCTCACTTCTTGGAGAATAATATCCCGAACACCATTAAAAGGCAGGTGAATTCCACAGCCCAGGACATGTGGAAACCTATTTATAGTTGTACTGACATCAAAAGAAACAGCTATTCTGCTAGATGAATTATTTCTATGTTTTGTTAGAAATCTTTTTTGCTGGATGAATATTTAAATAAATCAGCATTTAATATTTTAAAACCTACCTAGTTTTAAGCATAATTCTAATATCAATTGTTTTGCAAAATAATAGGGTTTATTATGAATGTATCTGATTTCTAGACACTCAAGACAGTTTACATATGTAAAAAGTAAAGAAGATGATGTTGGTGGAAATATGCAGAAACCGTTACATAGGCAAAGAGGCTAAAGCATTTTTTTTAATGTCCAGAACAGCAAGAAAACATTTGGAAAAGGCTCCGACAGATGCCTCCCTAACTCACTGAATTAGAAGGAGGAAGAAGTATAACACAATCAGATCTTCAGTAATTAGTTGTCACCTTAGTGCCCCATGTTTCAGTTAAAACCTAAGAGATGATGTCAAAGACACCTTCTGTGGTCTTCATAATTTTTCAAAAGTTCTATTATTATCTCCACTAGAGGGGAATTTTAAGAAATTGTTGGATGATTTTTCCCTCCAGAGAAACACAAAGGAACCACCTACCCAATTTCTTTGCCCCAAAACTTGATGGAGAATTATGAAAAATCATTTGTATCTAAACCCATTAAATATGACTGTGTAAATCAGGCTACAATCATGTTCAACTATCCGTTGAACCTTTGTCTTTTTTAATTGCAAAAGGCATGCACTTGTTATAATTTTTCATTCTGCATATATCTTTTCCTAACTTATACATCTTTGTACAGACTTTGTCTGATTAGCATTATCACTATTATAAGCTTCTTATTTGAAACTCCTCCTCACCCACTGGCTATGAATTTTTCAGATAACTACTTGTACACTGTTCAGTTTTTAAGCAGAAGCATCTCTAACATCAACAGATTCTGTGAATTATGCCCATTTATGTAATAAGTTTCTGGCAGATCACATAATTTTTCTTGAAAGAAAATCGTGGCAGATTTATTTTATAATCTTAAAAACAATTTCTTTTGTCTTGCTAGATATATCCCCATCTGCAGAACATTCTGGCATTTTTTATTTTCAATGTCAAACGGTATGCTCATTTATTCAGTGAGGTAAGTTGAATGTGGGGCATAGAGGAAGCATTTGTATTGTGCGCATTAAAACGGATAATGCATGGGGTTAAGGCTGTTATGCTCCAATAGGATCTGTCTTGGATAAGTAGGTGTGCAATGAGAAAAGCTTCCTGTAATTAAACTCTTGTAAGTACCTATTCCTATGTGACATATGCATTCAGTTCAAGATAATGCTTCTGCATTGGGGATGTTCAGTTTTAGGGCAGATGAGCTGTATTTTTATGTAAAAATAATCATGAACCTATGCATTATACCTATATTTAGATTTCTTTACATCACTCTGATTTCCAACTTCATAGCAGGATGTTTCATGTGAATATGCCTAAAACAGAGCTTGGGTGAAGGTTTCATTATAGTAATTTCAGTTGCTTCCACATAATCCCCCAAACAATTTTAATCCATCACAAAGTTCTTTATAGATATCCCAAAGTCAATCAGCTTTGAGCTAAATCAAGGTTGGTATGCTCAATCCCACTGAAAGCCAAGGGGATTTACTACAACTTACTTGCTATAATTGTCTCAATAGGATATGTGGTCTAGTCTTAATTATCTTTATCCCACAGTGGTTAGTCTTATTCATGAGAAAGGCTGCATAAATTGGTAGTTTTCGCTACTTTTAGCTGGATTAGGAATGTGGTGTGTTTTGGGTCAATCAGAAAAAGGATTGCTTTTCCATACTCCAATCTATGCTGATGTTAATAGACGGATCAGACAAGTCTTGGTTCACGTATTGGATTAAATATGATTTACCAATAGTTTGTTGAATAAATGGCAACCAGCCTGATTCATAGTTAGGGTTAAACCATTAAGCATACTGATTGAGATTACACAACAGTTAAATTCAAACCAACAAACTACATTATGCAATATGTACTGTTCAATATAAGCCATAGCATTCTTGAATCATACATGAAAACTGTTTTTAAAGCAGATGTGAGGAGAATTGCTGGTCCAGATATTGTTGAATTAAGAACACACAACATCGCACAAATGAATTGGATACTAGGTTTGGTACAGTTCAACAACATCTCATGACTAAAGTTTTTCCTAATCTGGGTTCACTGCTGAACTTTACTTACATATGTCTGTAGTATACATGCAGATTTGAATGTTTAACATCATGTTGACTGTGTAACATAAGAATCTCTGGTCAGGTTCTAGTGCAATGCAAATATAGCTGAGTCATCGCTATAAATATTAAATGTTACATTGTCCAATTTGCTGAGTAAAAGTAGACTTCAAATTTCTAGAAATACAGCTGGAGTCTAGACAGCTAATGTTCCATTGATCTGCACTGCACTATATTGTGGGAAATATACATCTGATTTGCTTATGAAAGCCAGCTGAGTGTCTTTGAGCCAGTTGCTCCCTGTCAGCCCAACTCGCCTCATAGGCTTATTGTTGTGGGGAAAAATAGGAAAGAAGGAGCATTAGATATGATGGCTGCCTTGAGTTATTTATAAAAATAATAAAGATGATATAAATAAATAAATACATTTGATGTAAAACCCCAGAATTTATTTTGCTATGTTAAAAGCTCTTTGAGCTCTTTACATCACTTCAGAATGACAATGAGATCTTATTTATCCAGATTTTAATGCTATCTTCTCTTGCTTGTAAGGCTTTCTTACAATAAATATCACTTCTGTTTGGAAACTACAGTGGGAATGGAAAGTCCAAAATAAATGCAATTAGTTATCACCTAATGCTTGTATTGCTTATAGGTCCGTGTTCACCATTCTATAAATGGAATGGAATGAAGAATTTCAGGAATAAGGAATGGTCCAAGGTACCTTCTTGTGGTCTAACCATTAGTGGTGCGTCTACCAAACCACCTGGATTTGACCTGCCTCATTCTGTCTGGTCAAAATTGAACAGAATTAGGTGTAATACTGG
The DNA here is from genome assembly GCA_017656035.1 of Myanophis thanlyinensis. NCBI lineage: Eukaryota > Metazoa > Chordata > Lepidosauria > Squamata > Homalopsidae > Myanophis > Myanophis thanlyinensis. The sequence goes on from JAEANM010020446.1 coordinate 3,241, forward strand.
AAGATAAGCCTCCACCCTGTATCAGTGGGGATGGAAAGATTCCCCTTGTTGCAATTGTGATCCCGATATGCAAACTATTAAACACATGGTGCAAGATTGCCACAATGTAGGTTCTTTGGCTCCCTAGAACTTCATGAAGTAATGCCAGAAGCAATTGATCACCTGAACAGCTGATTGGACATCCAGTTCTCAGGCCACTCCCATACCCACACAGAAATTGTATATAACTCAGTGGATTGTATGCATATGTTTCTTCTCGTCTGTCATGCCCTTATCATATGCTAAATAATAATAAATAATAATTTCATAAATAACTTTGATGACAAAATTGATTCCTTAGAAAGCTGATATAATAGTACATAGTTACTATCTCAAGACTTTGCTTATTTACACATGCATAATATGATTACTTTTTTGAACTTTTATTTATTGCTTTAATAAGATGTTTTACCAAGTAAGAGGACTTAGGGACGATTTTCTAGTAATAATTATTTTCCAACTCTACTCAAGCAACAGTTCATACTGCCCTTCTGTGTCTTTGCTCCTTCAATAGCATGTACCCTTTGTAAGCACACACTGTGGTGTAATCTGTGATCTAACGTGGAGATAGCATTCCTCTTCTTCTTCCATGACTATCACATTCATCCACTCCCAAAGCAGGTAAGTAAAAGGGTGAGGAGAAGAAAGCTCACAATTGTGGGAAAGATTGTTGACCATCCACATAGGCCTTTTTGAAGTTATACTCACTGAAAGGATGGTCTATTACAGCACTATTACAATGGTACCCAAAAAAAATCACCCATCACTCCCACTATGAGTATAACTTGTTACTTGTATCCTTACGATTAATACTGATTATTGTTTCCTAGTATGGTTTAATTGCTTATTTGTATCCTATGACTATCATTAAGTGTTGTATCTTATGATTCCTGACGAATGTACCGTTTCCTTATGAGAGCATATGCACCAAAGACAAATTCCTTGTGTGTCCAATCACACTTGGCCAATAAAGAATTCCATTCTATTCTATCTATTCTATCAAAAATAAAGCTTTGGAAGATCAGTGGACAATCAAATGAAACCCAGTCATGTAATTGAGCAGTTAGATCATGCCTTGAATTAGAGGGACTCTTAGTTTTATCCTATACTGCAGCTCAGTTCATATATAATAGGAAACCTGCTATTCCAGACTTTGTTTCCTTTAATTAGTGCTTAGATTTCTTTTTCACATTTGTAAAAGGGATATTACAAAACACATTTATTTTAAACTATACATTTTAAATTAACTAAGTATACTAGAACTATGTAGACCATGTAGGAAGTTTTATATCAAAATATATTTTATTTCTTACAATGTCTCCATCTTCCCTTAAACATTAACAGAATCCACAATCAACTAAGAATGAGTATCTCTGCTAGATAATTGACATAATAATAATAATAATCAAAGGTAATTTGATTAAACTAAGTTAATCAAATAAAAATAGCATCAAAAGAAAATCTTTTACTCAAACATCCTCGAACCCCCAAATAAGTTACCCACATATCAAAGGAGAAGGTCTGTAAATACAAATAGAGTTAATTAAAATGGTCTCCCAGAGGAACTGCATGTTCACAAGAATAAATTTTATAAATGACACGCAGCTACACATACCCACACACTCCTCAAGTGTCACCCTTAAATCAGCACATATACACTTCCACACTCAAGACAAGCTCCCCTATAAAACAATCCTTCTGTATTCCATTTCTCTGAAGTTGCCATCAAGGCAAACCTTTTTGCTTTGGGGTATAAATATTTTTCTTTTCTCACAGCGATCTGGATTTTATTTTATTTATTCTTGTGCAACCGTATCTTGAGCTGGAACCCCAAATTATTCTTCTGACAACCAATTGGGATTGGCCTTTATAAAAGTATTTAGTTGTGCAGAGGTCGAAGGATTGGCCTTAACATAGCACAAAGTGCCTTGTAGACAAAGGTCAAGCCAGCATCAATCTACTTCAAGAAAGCACTTCATTTTAGCATCTGGACCTTTGGGCATCTGCTGCAGATGTGCAGAAGCCTGTAATCCAGCTCCTCTCTTTAGAAACAGTTGTTGTTTCTCTTTTTACAGTATGGCGTCAAAGGGATGCTTCATTAAAACTTTTGAAGAGATGCACAAATTTGCACAAGGTGTCTGAACTCTGGAAATTGGAGCTTGTTTTAGGCATGGTTAGTGAGAACAAACCTATAAAAATGGTCTTTCAGAACTTGGCTTTTTAAATCCATGATTTAACAAACTGCAACATGCTCACTCTATGTAAATATTAATTCAGACCTGGCTTTGATTTTTTTTTTTACAAGAGTCACAATGCATTTGTCCTTCCATGTGCCCCACTTACAAGATTCTGAGAATTCTCTTTCCTTAGAACAACTGGTTCACTTTCAGCACTTGGCAATCAATCTCGCATGCCATCCTTCTCATTCACTCTCCTCCTATAAAGTGGGTAACAATAAAAATTTATTCATTTCCAAATATATGACATTTCACCCGTTTCTTATTTATAAAGAAAGCTGTGCACGCTTATCTTCATGAAATATTCACAAGCACAGAATTGAATTTGGGTTATCTTTCCTTTAAGTATATAATTTCTTTGTTTTGTTTTTTTATTTTATTTTAAAGAATGCTTTGGAAAGTGGGAGACTCATTGAAGCAGAGCCCAAACAGACCCAATCTGGAGCAAACTGGTGTGTTCAATCCTCTCTGGATAGTAATTAGTTCAACAGTCTGCATCAGCAAAAGCTATTTTGAAAGGTACTTGCTTCGAAGTTAGTGGTCAAGGTTATGTAGTGCAGTTTGTGACTTTTTCTACTTTTCGCAAGGGGGGAAAAATTGGCAGACAAAGACATGTTATAGTAAAACCCTTGAAGAGATAGAATGCACATTAAGTTTTCATTATTTCTTCCTGCAGAGCCACAGATAAATGTTATAAATACAAAAAGGGAATAAAAGACAAGGCTTAGCTCAAGGAACATTGCAGTGCTGGGAAGACCCAATTGACACTCTAGGGCAGAATTCAGTATCTGAAACATGTTTAGCATTCTAAATAACCTAACATTTTAGTTTTAAACAAGCATCTAGCACTGATTATTATATAGACTCATAGAAATAAACACAGAGATTACATTAAGCAGAATCCAAGATGCCAAGTACATCATTCAGCTGAACTCTGAGTAGGACTGAGTATAATATAAGCATATGAGAGAGAAAATTGGAAGGACAATAAATAAAAAAGCAGAAGAAACATAAATGAACAATGAAAAAGTAACAAAGGACATTCTCTGTTCTGATTTGGCATCCTGTGTAAAAACCTGAAATAATTGCATTCATGCTCAACAGAGAGCACTTTAAAAATGGGATCTTGCCATGCTATAATTTTGCAATAGTGTTTTTGTCTTTAAAATCCTTGTTTTAAAGGTCCAGTTGTTCAAACCATACCCACTTTCTCCTGTTAAATATGTTTAACTGTGCTTATTTCTTTATTTGATTTTTTTGCACTACAACTCCCACATAGCCCAAGCAATTTTTCTCTCCCTCGCTCTTTCTCCCTTCCTTTCTTTCTCTCTGATGACCTGCTCCTTTCTTCCATGTCCTTTTTAAAAATTTTCCTGCTCTTCCTTATCCATCAAATCCGATAAGCCTTCTACACATTTTGTAAAGATATATATGATTATTCTAGTCTCCCCTTCTTTCTTCCCTGGAAGAAGCAATGTCAGACTGTTTCTGCATTGTCCTCAAGAAAACTCCCTGGACATACCCCTAAAGCCCCCAAGAGTTAAGCTCAAACTTAAATCTAGTTTTTATGTAGCATAAATATGGTGAGTTTTCCAAGCTACCAAACCTCTGGGGGGGACAACTGAGAATGGTATTACTATATAACCAAAGAGCCCAAAAATGTTGAACAAATAATGTCTACTGCAAAACCTAATAAGATTTCACCATATTATAGAAGGAAAGAAACCAAATTAGTCTTCATTTTTACAATAAAAATTTTCCCAGTAAGTGAGGAACCCCACACAAATAAGAAATAAAGAACTGTATCTTACAGTAATAATTATTTAACAGTTTTTTTGGTCAAAGTCATTTTACTAAAGACAATTTGTATAGGCAGCGGGGCTTTTACTTTCCCCATTTCTCCATGCCACTTAAAAACTACATGAAGCCTATGTTTCCCCATCTTAAGCATTCCCAGATATTGTGTATTGAATGTATATAGTTGTGTTGGGGCCTGCTAAAGGGAAACTGACCCTGTTAACTGCAACTGTTTTGGAGGGAAACTTAGAACATTCATATCTGGGCGGGCTTTTTCAAGCATTATGATTGGTTGAGGCCCTATGGGCCTAGAGTATAAATTACAGGCATTTGCCTGCTGTTCCTCAGTTCCAGTTTCGAGACAATAAATGTTGTTATAGCTATGCTGGTCTGCTTCTTGCCTACTAAAGCCCACTACACAATACCAGCGATTCAGCTTTTCTTTATAAAAATACTTATTATTTTTATGTCTTTATGAAACAAAATACAAAGTTCTCCAAACTGTTATAGCCTGAAAAATATGTTGAAGAAATATAGACTTCCTCAGAAATAAAATAACTAGTTTTCAAAGGATAGGACATGGCTGGGCCCACTGTTACAAGCATTCAAGGCATTTGACTTTAAAATGTAAGAAATGGCAACCTAAGATATATAAGATTACACCAGCCCTGGTATTGAATTGACATGCTGTAATAGAACTGGGTATACTACTGGTGATGATAATAATACTGATGATAATAGAAAGGCATTTGGGTGATGCAAACTGTCAAATAACAGTGGAAGAATTATCCATTGATTTAGGGAGGAAAACTAGGAAAAAACAGGTACATTAAGCCTCCGGTGGGCTTAATATCTGTGAAAAATATAAACACAAAAATATGAAAGGAAAAAAAATCCTAAAAACTCAGGCTCTGTTCCATTCTATGAAGCATTATATTTACCTTTGACTTTCCATAGATTTCAGCCAGTGAAACAAATAATTTTTTGGGGGGAGGGGAGTAAATTCTGGTCATAAAAAGCTTTCTTTGCTTGTGTTAGGATAAATTGCCTACTAAATGCAATATAAATTTTCTTTCCTTTTTTTCTTAAGTGTAGCGTTTGGAGCCTACATGCAACAAAATGGAATGAATGTTTGAAAACTAGGCTAGACTAATTCATACACTTCCAGCAAGCTCTCTGGTAGGTTTGCTTTTCAAGAACATTTACAGTAGATAAGTCAGCTAGTGCTCAGTACAACTGCTAGAATGCTTGCCTATGTTAGGTGAATTGCTACATTGATTACCTATCTTTTTCTCAGCTGAACTGGCATTTAGTACTAAACTTTTCAGGCCCCACAACTGCTGCTAAATCCAATCAGGATGACAGCCTCCAAGGACTTTTTAATAGTAGCCCCACACAACCTTCTCTAAGAGTAAACCTCAGAGCAGTTAGCAAGGCAAGTATCATCTCAAAGTCAGATCAGAATTCATACTCAAAGATCAGACAAGAGTCAGAGTACATAAAACAGAATGGAAGGTGAAAGGCACTTTCCAGACCTAGTTGCTGTTGAAGAGGTACGATTTTAGTGAGCCAAACAACATGTCATTCATAAGAAAGGTTTAAAGACTAATTCTCCCAACACTGTTAGACAACACAATATAAGATTATAAAGCCGGAATTAGAAAAACAGTCACAGTTCAGATGCTAGCCACAACAACTTTTGGAAACTCCTTGTGAACACTATACAGACTTATTTTTGAATGAAGTTCAATTACTTATGAGTAAAACTTTTCTTAGTTACACAATATCTCTGGGCTGAACTATGAACAGCCTCCATGTTCTGGGTCTGGACAACTCTGCAACCTCTATTTCCAGATATCTACTTTTTATAAAGTTTGTCTCTGTTTACCTTCTCCCTCTGGCAGACTTCCACTTTGCTTTTCTATCTGCCTCCGAGCATCTCATGGGCTGGGACTTTAAGGCTTTGTGGTTTAGTTGCCTCTAATTCTTAGTGACCGAATGGATAACAGTTTGCACAGACTATCAGACAGCAACTGCTTCTTTGAATTCTTTTAAGATTAATCTTGTTTCATCAGTAATACACCTAGCCACCTTGTCTTGGATTTTCTAAATATCAGGGTCTTCTCCAATGATTCTTGACTCATATCATTTGTTTAGTATATTTGAACTTTAGCTCTATTATTAATGTTTCTTGTGAATAGCTTTGGTTTACTTCATCTTCTAAGTTGGAAAGTAGAAAGTCCCTACCTAGGCTGAAAAATCTCAATTAACACTAGAGGGCAGGGAAGAAAAACAAAACCATAACTACTTATTGCCATCTACTGGTCATCCAGTTATGGTAACCATATTGGAAGCAGAAAGGGTATACAGTGACATTTAGTATATTTTAATATGGCTTCCTGTAGAAAGTAAGGAAATTAATCTTGACTGGAATTCTTGCCTAGGCTAGGGAACTAGTCCTGAATAGGTAATATAAGGAAGTGGCTCTGACAGACACCTCTCTAATTCACTGAATTATCACAAGACTCTCCAATCTAAGTAAGAATAGTTTTAGCCTTTCTGCAAAGCTAATTTTATGGTCTGGTCTATCTAGGGAGGCTAGCTACTATGAACTAGGTTGTGATATGGAATGACTTGATTTAATTTAATATATGGAAGAAGGATGAATGAGAGCTGCAGCATGCAGGTTGATGATCCAAAATATATGATAATGTGTCACCCAAATAAGATAGGTGAAGAGTTTCTATGTTTTCTTTTCAAGCTCCCTAAATAGCATTCAGGAGTAGCATATGTTGCCCATCCTTAATCAGCATGTTTATTCCGGAAGTATCCCTATGCCTAGAGGATGCTGATTGAGAAGTTATGAAAGAACCAGTTTTTCAATGGACATCTTCATGAGAATGTTATGTGTAACCGGAAACCATTAACAGAACAGATGGGGGTGGGGATTGAAATTTTACATGTTACACAGCACACAGGTTTGGATCTACAGGGTATCACATAAATATTCCAAAATATTTTCCTTATTTACAGATCATGGCATTTACCTGGATATGCAAAATAGCTTTTTTCTTGATGTAAAAAAGGAGACAGGAATATAACATTTAATTGAATCTGCAATGGCAAAATCCAACAAATCTCATTTGTTTAGTTGACTGAGCAGGTTATTCACTAAAAAAAAAGTGAGCTAAAAATAATCAAATTAATGAAATTGGGTGTTGCCTTCTGTACAGATCTTCTGCAACCATCCATTCATTGCGTCTAAAGATTTGCTGATGTGAACAATCTTAAAACATAGTCAATAAGTTACATGAGCCCAATCTGAGTCCTTCTCACACAGCAAGAATGGAATAATCTAATTTATTTATGTAAAAATTAGCAAAAGTTTTACTTTAAGGACAGGTTGTCAGCTACACCAGAATGGAGAGAAACTAGAATATGCAGAAAATGTAGAAAAGAGATGAAGTTCATGGAGTGTCTATGGCTATTCTATACATTAGTCAAAAAAACTATCCACTTGCTATGGGTTGCTCACATAACTTGTCATGTCTGCCGCTGTATGAATTATATTTTGAAAACATACGTTCATATAGCATTCACAGCCTATACCTTTCACATATTTTAGGTGCACATTTAATATGAACAGATGATCACAGGCCATTCCTCTTCTCTAAACTTATTTTATAGAATTTCTTTGAATATATAGTAGTAAATATACAGTATGGTAGTAAATCAAATATTATGTGAGGTTGATACTGAGAAATGTAGATACAGGTCTCTCTTTAATCAAGAATCACACATTGGGATACCTCTGGGCAAATCACTACAATGGAAGAGGCAAAATCTCAATGATAAAAACACATGCTTTGTTAGAAAGGATTCAACTGTGTACTTTTGGCCCTGAAGAGCATCTCAGGCATTAAAGCTAAGATAAACTTTAGCCTCTGACCCAAGAATTATACAATGGTTATCATATGTACAAAATATATTTTCATCCATTGAAATATAGTGTTTCAGTTCTGTTTGATTTTCCATTTTTGTGATTTTTTTAAAAAAACCATCTTCTGTTTGTTGTTCTTAAAACCTGCTAATGCACCAAATTCTTTTAATTTTCCTATTAACATTTCAATTTCCTTTAAAGGGTCTTCCAAAACCACCACCAAGTCATTGGCAAAACTACCATATACTAACCATATCTTAACTTACCGGTATATGTTTCTTTTTTAATCTCTACTCCCACAATTGTACATCTTTTCTTATATCTTCAGTATCTCAAGAACCAAAATAAACGAGAAACAGGACAGAGGGCATCTCTGTCTTTTTCCCTTTTGTCCAGGGCTTGTCAAATCTCCATTAATAATCATTTGTGCTTTCTATTAAGTATAAATCAATTTTATCCATTTTATAAAGTTCTCTGCAAAGTTCATATTTTCCAAAACTTTGAACAGGAAAGCCCAGCTCAAATTATAAAAGGCATTCTTCTGCATATAAGATCAATGTAGGTTGTTTTCATTATGTTGTTCCAAATACAGTGGTACCTCTACTTACAAAGACCTCTAGTTACAAAAATTTCGACTTACAAAATTTTTTTCAAGAAAAAAATAGTCTCTACTTACAAATTATGTTCCAAGATACAAAAGGCCAGTACTTGTTCTCGGGCTGGTGGGAGGTGGGAGAAGAAAATTTAATTTCTTTTAAATTCATAGTTTTAAGTGTGTGTGTTCGTATGCCTCCTCCTACGTCGTTCCCCACCAAGGATTTCGTCTCCTCTCTCACTCACCGTTGTCATC